>JAWWEQ010052563.1:0-69679 GCA_035583055.1 Torymus tubicola | reverse complement strand
GTGTGTGTGTGTGTGTGTGTGTGTGTGTGTGTGTGTGTGTGTGTGTGTGTGTGTGTGTGTGTGTGTGTGTGTGTGTAGAAGGGCAGAGAGGATTGGGTTTCGGCGAATGAAGATTTTTATATATATGTATTGGATGAGAGTTGGGTGGTCTAGGCAAGTACGCGGGTTACGCGTGTATAATGTTTACATAGTCGCACACACACATAGGTAACAACATACATGCGAATTGTGATGTGATGTGTGTATATATGGGAGTATAAAAAAGAGATTTCGGGTAAGATGGTAATCGGTTGATGGTTATCGACGACGCGTAATGGATGGTCTAATTAGGAGGGTTTCGTGTATCACAAGATACTTACGTATACGTTTCGGTCGGTTTTTAGTTTATATCCCTATGTGTATAATTTGTAAGCTCGGTTATATATACTAATTCTACGATGTTTTAATCGTTCAGCCGTATGTACTCTTAAACACACGCAATTATTTTATATCCAAATTCTTATACGCCGAACTGTATTGATTTCACTTCCACTGATATAAATTACTATATATAATATGTGTAGTCCAAAAATATATGTATACCCTCGTACCGAATAAACAAAGCACACTCATGCACGCAAACTGTATTCAGTTGGTAATTAATAACCCTGCTGCTGCTGCTGCACGTCCATGTTCCTCTGAACCTCGTCTCCTCTATATATACCAAGAAAGAGAGAAAAAAAAGGTTTCAGGATAAGAATCTCTCGGTCGATCTTGTGGGTCTGCGTGTAGTTTAACCCGGCGGGGGGTCCTGAGGGAATTTTATTAGTGACGTGGATCGAAGAGTATTATAAGCATATATATGTATGCTGGCAGCATCGGCTCATTAAGGTGCGCTATGTATGTGCATGCGTACAGCTGTCGGGGTCTTTATATGTTTTTATAAGAAAATGGATTGATTGTGTCAGCAGTTTATATTCCGTGTGGTAACGGCGCTGCTCGCTAATGTTTGGTCGATCGTTACTTTTTTGGGGTTTTGAGAGGAAAGAAAGAAGCAGAAATGAAAAATCTGTGTGTATTATAGTAAAAAAATATTTTCGAATCATAAAAGTAGGAGGTCACTTGTTGCGAGTATATGAAGTTAAAGTGATAAGATTAAAGTTGGACTAATTGTGTAAAATTACTTCGGTACAGAAAAATTATTAGTTGAAACAAGAAAGAAACCGCCTAATTATCCATCGAGCAACATTTGTAACTGGTGAATATACATAAAACCTCCGAAAATCTTCCGCGATCGACCAATCTCTACCATTATTACCAAAAAAATCTTCTGCCACGTCACGTACAACTCATAAACTCTTATACCTAACAACCTTCTCCCTCCGTATATTATTTATACCGCACCTATATACCGACGACTATCGAATCAACCCATAGCGGCCACTATATACACACCCATACCCCTAAATATTCATAACCTTAGCATCATGTACGAAGAGCATGTCGATGCAAAGCAGTATGCACTTTGGTTCGGGGAAAACGGAAGGCAGGCAACAACAGCGGTGACAAGTGCGCGGCGCTCTGGTTCTCCTTTTACCATACATATATATATACACAATCCACCTCCGCGCGGGACTCAATAAAGGCCTTTCGAGTGGTTTTTTTTTCCTTTCGTGACGGTCCTTTTGTCCAGCTTATGTATGTGTGTGTGTATATATACCTGTCTGGTAGCTGGGATCCGAGACTGCGCGGGTTCGTATATATATATATAGAAGGAGGAGAAGGAGAGAGAACGAGAGAGAGAATGAGAGGTAAAATATAGCCCGAAGTGGACGATAAAAAATGTGTTCGCGGATGTGTCGTGCGGCGTTCTCTCGCGGTTGGATTCCCCTCTGGTACGTTCATTTCTACTTCTTTTCTTTTTTTTTCGTTTTGTTAATAATGCGAAAGGTTAATAAAAGGGTTTCGGTGTTTTTAGATATGACACTGGTGGACGCGGTTATCGGTACGGTGAAGATATTCGGAATGTGGCGTGCGGAGAATTTTACGTTAATTAATCCCGATGTTATATTAGTCTTTTACTTTTATATATATCTGACGTGTATGCATATATATATATATATATGCACGTTGGTTTTTAAAAAACAAAAATATGAATAATTATATATGATTCTGCGTGTATACGCAACTCGCTTCAAACGCTGCCACATTATTAAGAAAAACAACCTAACAGACACGCACGACAATATAACGTTATTAAAACGCGCAAGCAACCAAGAGAGATCGACAATCGCGAAAAGCAATTACGCACGGTGATACTGAAAAATTTCTCTCGCAAGTAGTATATACATATATAATAAAAATCAAGCATAATCCCAACTCCTTTCACGAACTCTCTGAGACAACAGGTTGCTGTTGCTTCGCAAGAGAGAGAGAGAGAGAGAGAGAGAGAGAGAGAGAGAGAGAGAGAGAGAGAGAGAGAGAGAGAGAGAAGAGGAGGAGAATGAGAAAGGCGGCGGTATGGTAGCGGTGGTGCGGTCCCGGCAAGAAAAGCCATTAAGTCTCGAGAGTTCGGGGTTTCATTTCGCGGCGGTGGCGGTGTGTTCTCTTCTCTCCTTTTGTCGATTACATACCGCCACTGCTTGCTGTGGCTATTATATATACGTCGTCGTTCCCATGGTTTATATATATATGTATAGCGTGAGGCGCAAATGTCAGACAACCGGGATTGACGGAAATGGGACAAATGCGCGGACGTGCCGACGGCTGTATATATATGTAATACCTGAAGTGGTGGGTGTATATAATGTGGGAATGCGGATTTTGTTGGGAGTTGCGTTTTTATTTATAGTGGAATATATAAGTTTATTATATACCGATAATAACGAATGTAATCGTTACGAATTCACACCGTTGTAATGAGAAATTATCGTGACCACGTCGCGTGTTTTTTTTTCCTTCATCAAACCACTTGTTGAGAGGTTCTCTCGTCACCTTTTATCCCAAACATCACCATTCAACATGACTACTATAAGTACTACTATATTATACACACATTCACGCACGATCGGCTATTGTCGATTTAATGCGATTAGCGCGCGTGTATATATAAGCATGTATCCGTTTCGACAGGACGAAAGGATTTGTATATATTAAATTTTTTGCACACACACACGTATAGTGCGTCTGACTCGTATAAGATCTGTTGGATTTACGGTAGCTTGGTTTATATTCTTTTCGTTGGTTTGTGTTATGTTTGTGTGTGAATGTATATATAAAGGCCAGACTCACGGGATGGAGGTTTCGAGACGCGGTAGACTGTGCGGCTCGTCGCATACTCACCTGAAACATAGAGAAGAAGGAGAAAAGGTTATTGATGTAATTATAATAGGAGCTATATTTATTGCCTATATTATTGTTTGGTTGTGGCTATAGCTATAACGTTTTACAGTCGCTGGGAAAATGAATTTTGGAATGTGCGGGGATTGTGCGTGCTTTTACGTATACGCGTGTGGCACGTGTATAACGGGACATGATGCAAGTTTATGATTAATAATTTCTTTTTAAGAAAAGTTTTAGTTTACGGTGTTATATACGCGTTGCTTATTATTCTCGAGAATATAATAATAATTGCAATAGCTGGAAGCGCGAACGTTGAAGAATACAAACCTTATGGCAAAACGAATCGTCCATTGTACGCAATGGCTTTATTAACTACAGCAATCTAGTCGTAAAATCATGAAAGCTACCATAAAATCATATATACCGTATATATAATGCACAATATGTAATTGCTTTATTTACTTTATACTCTTATAACAGCATATTGTTAGCGCTATTCTTTTATTAAACGCAAAATTATATACTGTTTGCTTAAATAACAAATCACCAGTCTGGTATTATTAACATTATTATCATTATTACACATTCACCTCTTTATATATGAATAGACCAATCGACTACATCTTTAATGTCCCATTGAAATCGAAACGCTATACATATACAAAGCACTACATATATTTCCATCCTATTTATCTAAACGCACGCACCTCTTGTGTACATTGAACAAACAACATACACACATGTGGGTCAAGGTTTAAACTATACCTTCTACTATAATAAAAAAAAGGCTGGCAGACGTTTTAGCCATTCGCTCGGTTCCCTTTTCCCGAGAAACCTCCCAAAAGACATCCTGCCACCCGGGCACTTATCCCGCGTGCGGTAATTACGGACGGAAGTCTGTCTGTCTGTCTGCCTGTCTATGTCTCCCTTGGTTGAAACTCGGCGCCGGCGTCTGCTGATTTATATATATATATGCGAGGGATAGAGAGAAAGAGACCGAAGGCAAACCTATAAGGAGAAAGTAAGAGGTTTTCGGTTGTTCAGGAGCTATACGGAGGTTTGGTGACATCGCGGTGAGTGTGTTTGCGTTTCAAGGGTGAAGAAATATAAGGAAGCTGCGGGGTTGAGAGGTTTAAGGGTTGTTTGAAATGAACAAGATATTTTTTTTTAAGCTTATAGTACGTCAGTAACGTCTGGTACAAGAATGCCAATGTATTGGTTTACCTTAACAAAAAAAAACTGGGTATATTTATTTACCTAATTACAATAACCGTAAAACAATCACCATGCCAACGAAAAAAGCCAGCGAATTAACCGACCACTAATTCACAAGGAAATCGGCACATCGTCAAAGCCTCAACGACAGCTTTTTCTCATCCACAATTAACTCCCCACCTCGAATTACACTCAACCGATCGATTACACTCTCTATATACCTATACGCTGCATACCACTATGAAAAAGAAAAGGAAGAAAAATATTTCCCTTCCTTATAACTCAACCCGACAAACGATTATACCCGCGCGCCGCAACATCTACATCTATCCGCGGCCGACAAAAGAAACAAACCGTTTTTTCCGCGCTTTATTACACCTGTCGTATAAGCCAAGGAATAAGTTTTCCTGTGCGCACCGCTCGCTTATTATACGAGGAATCGGTGTGTGTGTATATATAGGATATCGCGAACCGGTTGATATATTCGTTATATCTGTATATATAGTGTTGCGGCTTTTTCAACGACGAGAACTTGGTTTATTGTATAATTGCGTTTTGGTTAGAGTATATAGTCGTAGGTCGGCAAACGTTGCTGTAATGAGGTTGGAGAGTGAATTGTATGGTTATATATACATTTGCGTAGGGTTTTGTGTGCGTTGACGTTGTAATGAGGGTGTCTTGACTATTTGCCAGTGCAAGTTGTTATAGGTTGAATTGTAAGGTTTGTATATATACAAGGCTGTATATAGTTTTGTGGTATTGAGAGTCTGGTTCTTTAGACGTGGAATGTTGAGATTATATTATGTGGCAGCTATGTAATTTTATACATTGAGCGGTTTGCGATCAAATCAGCTATTATTTAAATTATTTTCATTCAAACCAGAACAAAAATCTTTCTCTCGCAGAAAAGCATATTTCTGTATTCCATGATGCGACATAATATCACTATATATAAACCACTCAATTCCCCATTACTTATAACCCTCTAATTCGCTTAATATACCGAATCACGAAAAATCATCTCTCTTTCTCTCTTCGACAACTTCTCACTTAAAAAAAAAAACGAGTCCTCTCCGTTCCCCCACTCATGCTATACAGATTGATCGAAGAGATCTGCGAAATTGCGGTGCGCCGGAATTCCTCTCTCAGTCGCTCGGTTCTTGGCGATTGACGATCGCGTGCCGCCGCCGAGAAAGAGAGAGAGCAAATACTCACGAGCCTCGTTAGTTATAGGTATATATGTATACATATACAGGCTGCTTCAAGTTTTTCGAGGAACACCGACCGTAATTTGCTTGTTCGATCGAATTACGTGGTTTTAATCGGTATATATCGTGAGTCAGATAAGTATTATAGACGCGACGCTAAGATTAGACGATGTCGTACATTGATAACAAAAATTTTCATACATACCTATACATATAGATAACACAAATCTTTAATTTTTTTACCCACTGCGATTGCACTGCATAAATATCAAATTATAACCACCCACACTATACACACACACATCACAACGTAACAAGAACCATCACACAACCACCCTCGTTGTCTTTCAGACGATTTCGCACGTTATACCTATATACACACTACACATCGTGGTCATTGTTAAATGCTCTTGGTATATACCAACCAACCAACCAACCAACCGCTCTCACGAAGAGATATCAAGTTGCGCGCGTGCGCGTCTTTTGTCGAGTATATGTAATTCGACCCTCGCGCATCAATTTTCCTCCGCATCGCATATACGCGGTCTATATATCAATCTATGTTCTACATGATTTTTTTCCCATGTCAGGCCGCCGCCGACGATCCGTTTATATTCAAAGCCCGCCCGCCCGGTTGGTGTATACAAGTGAATTTATAACCGATGGCTACCATAATTGTTTACCACCAGTCTTTCATTTCCGCTCTGTTATATACGAAATAATATACGTAAAAAATTCTTTCTGCATTCGCGTAAAAAAAACCTCTCCTAGACCACCTGATCATTACTCGATATATCCCACATGCTTGCCCTATAATAACATATAGACATCGACGCGTGCACACGCTAATCAGTCTATATAAGCGCAATTATACCATCCTCTCTCTTCCTTTTTCTCTTCTTCTTCATCGTATAACCGAAAATTGCCTCTTGTCCTTGACTCTCTCTCTCTCTCTCTCTGCGTCTGTTTCTCCCTCTCGTTCGTTCGCTCGCCGCCTGGCGTTTAACATTTTTGAGGAACGAGGGGGAGGAGTATACGCGCCTCGGTCGCATGGAGCGGAGAGAAAAAAACTACGAGTCAGACGTGAGTATATAGGTATATATATATATATATATATAGATACCTGAAGGAACGAACGTATGTGCTCCCTGCTGCGAGCTGACATTGTCCCGTGGTGTCTTTTTGCGAGGAGAGAGAGAGAGAGTTTTGGTTGGCGTATGTATATATATAGAAGCGATGTCGTGAAACGATTTTTATATATATATATATATGGCTAGTGTGGATAGTAAATTCACGATTCGATGGTATTCGCGGTTAGAATAAAGGATTCTTAGAGTCGAAATGTGTAATATCCGGACGAATGTATATATATAGAAAGAACGGGTGTATCGGGAATGCAGATCATCGTTACTTAATTAAACGATGTATAGGAGAAATCAATTAAGTAACCTGATAGAAGACAGAGGACTAATTCGGTTCCCCATCATCGACCCATCATCATCATCAGCATCAACGTGTGCACCCGATAAATTATGCATACGGTCGAGCGTACAGTTCATCGTAATCCTTTCTTTGTTCCTCGTACCGATTACCGATCAACGTGCGCTGACAATTAGAAACGCGCCGCGCGTGCGCTTGGGGTATATACTTATAACGCGTGATTCATCCGAAACTCTCTCTCACTCCCTAGAGAAAACCAACAACGTCGTTAGCACGCGTTGTATATATATTATGAAAGAACGCCGAAGAATTTCTTTCTCGAAAAAGTAGCGGCAGCGACCGCAGAAAGAAAAAAGGTATTTCATCGAAGAGAGAGGAGAGAGAAAAAGATATGCTGATGGGTGAGTGATATAGTCTGGAGACAAAGGAATAGCTAATTCACTGTGTGTGTGTATATATATCGGTTATTGGCTGTGATTTATAACTGCGGTGTGCCGAAAATTAGCATAAATTCGTACTTGACTATATAACGATCGACTAATCGATATACCTCGTGTACCCTCGATCGTTCATCAACAGGTACTTATAATACACGTACCGCTCGTATACACGTAATTTCATTTACGCTCTCGCAAAACCATCATCCGCATTCCTCTCACATATACACCACCACCATCACCACCAAATACCACCCCGGGTATACATCGCGTACAAAAACTCTCCCTCTCTCTTCTATATAATACACCAGGTTCTCCCCAGCTAACTTTGTTTTTTTTTTATACCTTACCCGCAGGTTCTGTAACTATTAGGAGGGAGCCTTCGAAGAGAGAGAGAGAGAGCGAGGACGATGTCAGGGTGGCAATTAGCAAGAACAATAGGGGACTCTGCTGCACGCGGCGTGCGCGCGCGCGCGCTCTCCTTTTTCTGAGAAGTGGGAGGGTCGCGCGCGAGAGTAGTGCGCTCGAAGGTATGCGCCAGCCAGCCAGTGAAGCCAACGAAGCGCAGGTAGGTATTACACGAGCTGTGTGTGTGTGTGTGCTGCGGCGCTCGAGGGTATAAGAGAAAGAGAGAAAGATAGGACCCTGAAGTGAGTTGAAAATGCGATTATAATGTATAGGGAGAGAAAGAACGAGAGAGAGAGATGATGTGTTGTTTTTTTGGGATGAAAGAGAGAGGGCTTTGGAAGTTTGGGGTATACATATATAGGAGTAGTGGTGGCTAATTGTTGAGCAGTACGAGTTGTCGGGATGATGATGGTTAAGAGGTTTGTTGTGTGTGGATGTGTACTGTATGGTTGTTAATGATTAATTTTGATGGGAGTATATAGTTCATGTTTGGTTCGTCGTGGATGAGTAAGTTTTGGGCGTTGATACATATAACCAACATTATTTTTCTAGCTTAACGAATCTTTTCGGTATAAGGGTTTGAGATGTTTAGCTTTCGAACCATTGACATTCATCCCGTCAATAGCTTGTAAAACCACAACAAATTCTCACTCACCCATCCCATATATACCCATCAACCATATCTACATCTCATATACATCACATATACCTTCCCCAAAATTTTATCATATCCTCCCTCAATCTCTCCTCCTTCCTCTATATCTCAACTCCGTTTGCACAGTGCGGAACGTTAATCCCAAGTTGTACAACCACTATACGCAACCTCTTATATTCTTTCTTTTCTCGCATATAGCGTACGGTTCGCTTATAACAGCAAGTCAGCAACAGCAGGTCGCAGCAGTGTGGTAAGAACGGTGAACGAGCCGGGAGAAAATGAGAGTAGAAAGAGGATGCGCAACAGGCGGTCTCTCGATGCAACCAACCGAGCGTTCTCGGCTTGTCTTATGTGGTGAGAGAGGGAGAGAGAGAGAGAAAGGATGTGAGCTGGCGCTTGGTTGGGTTTTCGAAATTGTATATATAGGGAGGGATGGGGGAGTGATAGAGAGGATGGCTAAATCGAGGTGGTGGGGAGAAGGGTTTAGCGGGAGTTGGTGGATAAATGAATGTAGTTAGGAATCGGTGGGTAACGGTTATTAAAAGGAAGCTCATGTACTACTACCAAATACCGTAAAAAATATCTCTATATATACGATCTAGTTATTCCCCGTATCCCACAGGTATATTAACTATTACGCAATCGCTACCAATATACTCCAACACACAGACACACGTTGCCAATCAGAAACCGACCGCTACCAACTTCTCTCTCTCTCACTCTACGTCGTAAATAAAATCGCTAAACACTTCGCACGCCTCTTTCGTTATATACACATACTCGTGTTGTGGCGCTTACACACACACTTCGCATATGCACAACCTCGATATTGTTTATACTCGCACATACTGCCGTACTGAGCGCTAACACAGTAGGCTTCGCGTATGGAAAAAAAGTATATACGCTAGCGGTTTAATGAGCTCCGCGTGCGGATTATTATCCGTTTGCAAGCGCGTGATTGCGCAAAACTTGCTTGAATTAGTTCGATGTTTATGTACTTACGAGCGAGCGCGAGTTATATATAGCGATACGCTTGGTCGCTTGGTTGATTTGAATTTATATATCGCAGAGGAGAGAGAGAGAGTCTGTGTAGAGTGGCGCTTAGGTGTGTATATGTAGAGTTTGTGACTTTCACGGTGTTTCACGTGGCGTATGGTATTGGACTTTTTTTAGATGGAGGTGTGGATTATTTACGATGGGTGGTTGTAGTAGTACAGGATTAGTCATGGGTATATGGGAAGGTGGCGGTTATAGTAAATTTAAATGCCGAATTGTACCAAGAAACCTTATTTACACTGCGTAATATAAAAAAAGAGCCTAATTACACACAGATTTAAGCTTCGAAATCGACAAGCCAAAGCGAAAGTAATACACGTCGAGCTAAAAATCAATCCACGCTCGAAGCTCTAATTAATTAAATTCACTCTCTTTCTCTTTCTTTCTTTCTTTATATACCTTCTTCTCACTCAATAAGAAGACGAAACCAGTTCGAACGGGCGCGCGTTCACCTCGAGGCTGAGATCCCCTATATATAGATATATATACAGTCTTCCAGCAGACAATACATCCTCTCTCGCGAAGGAATGCACACATATATACATATATAGCCTTGTACATATATGGACTAAACCCATGATTAGTCCCTACTTATCTCTCCCTTCTATATATATGTATATATAGGACGTAGAGGATGCACAACAGCGGCGAAAAGTAAAAGGGAAGAAGAAGCGCGGCCCAGTGCCAATTACGACAGCGAGCGCGCAATCGCCGAAAATTGCGGATGGGAAAAATTGCGACCTCCGCTTATATGTGTATGTATATATATATATATATATATAATGGTTTGCGTGGGGGCTCTAGTTTTGAAGCGGACGAGGAAATTGTAGAGCGTCGAAACGAGTTAGCTCTTTTTTTTAGTCCGTTCCATGTACCCTTCTTCTTCTTATTATTTTTTTTTCTTTTGGTTTTTTGTAAAGAAGGGTTTCCGATATTTTGTGAAACATCGGGATGTGTATAGTATAATGGGAGCGCCCATAGGGGCTTTTTGCATGTCATTGTGTGAGAATTTTTGAAAGATCTTTGTGGATAGGGCCGTGGTTCTGAATTGGATGATGACTGTTTCGAGTGAGTGTATATGTATATGATGCAAATCGCTGGTATATATAATTACAACGCAGTTTTGGGTGTATGTATATAGCGAAATATTTCGTTTGAATTGTACCGAATCCTTTTTTTTTACCTTAAAACAAAAAGAATAGCTACGACCATCGACGTAGTATATATAATATGCGAAACTGAATCTCTCAAACGATTATATCGTAACCTGCCAGCACTCGCGTAACTCTATATAACCATATCGACTTCTATATCACCTTAGAACCTTTTTACCTTATATACATTCCACTACCATCTCTCTCTCTCCTACAAAATCAACCTTAACCCCATCATCCTCGAATTTCCTCCCATCACCGTCCTATCGAATATCCTGACCCTTCAGCTTGCCATGTCGCATCTCCTTTGCTCTCACCGCTTCTCTCTATACATACCATCTTCTCCTTATATACAAGCCCTTCGCAAATTCACGGCCAACCGGCGCGTCCTGTAATCTTCTCTTCTCTCTCTCTTTCGTTCTCTCCGCAGGCTGAGCAGCAGCAGTATAAGCAACACAGCCTTGTAATCGCGGCATGCGCGTGCGCAATTATCGCGTCTCTCCTCTCTCTCTTCGCATGGCGAGAGTGAAAGAGCATTGAGCAAACAAAGGTATAACGTGCCCGCGCGCACGCTGCTCTCGTCTCGTGTTATTTTTCAGGGTATACGAAGCGTATATAGCCCGAGAGCACGGAGAGAAGGAGGAAAGAGGTTTACGGTCTGTCTGATACGCGTGTGTGTGTGTGTGTAGAGAGAGAGAGAGAGCCGAAAGCGAGAGTTAACGAGGGGAAATAAGGGGGAGGGAGGATGATGCGCAACAGGTAGGTTGGAGAGGGGGTGGATGGGAGAGGATTTGAGATGGGAGAGGGTAAAGAGAGGGTGGTCGCGCACGTGGGTTAGAAAAGATGGTGCGGCTGCGATTGTCAGATTTTATGGTTTGTTGATATTTTTTTATGTTTTTTTTTCAGTGAACGATTATTACTAAATTATGTTTAATTAAGCGAATGATTCGGTGATGAATATTCAATTCGTAAGTGTGCAATTGCTGTCAAATTAATAAAATTATTTTAATGATTTCTATTAGTAGTGGATATAGATTTTCATTTAATTTGCAGAAGTTGATATAGACACGACGATGGGTAGATTAATCTACTGAACTTTAAAAACTTTGGAGAAGATGAGCTTTAAATAAGAGTTACCTCCAATTTTTCCATAACTAGCTTTCGCAAAACATTTTTAACCACCGCCGTTTTCATTCCTCATCTCCCACACCTCGCGTACTAGCTAGTCCACTCTGATTACACTAATCGTCAATTACTCTCGCACCATCAGGTACATCCTGCAACCGTCCGATATCCCATTTCCTCTCTTCTTTCCTACCTTATATGTGACTACAGAGAAAACAAAAACGACTAAAACGATGGTACAGTAAACCAAACGGGTTCCCTATATATATATATATATATATGATTTATCAGCACGACTGCCAAACGGCTTTCACGCGCTTATGTGTGCGTATATGTATATGTCGTTTGCTTCTTATCCGCTATTCACGATGTTTATCGATATACATAGCCACACATCGCCACGCGTACGCGGGATTTTCACTCGTGCAAAGCGCAGCCCGTCCAATTGATCAAGCCAGTATTATTTCGCGTTTTTGCACGATTGATCAAGAGATTGGGGTTAGAAATCCGAAGGATATATTATAGAAAGTTGAGCATCTACCGTCGACGTTTACATATAAATATACGATTATAACAAATAATAAAAAAAAGAAAACAACCGTTATATAGGTAGGCCCTCCGTCATATGTAGTTTCCCTTCCTTTTTCAAACACACACACATATATATAAGTACACTTCCATCAACGATCCTCTTGCTCTTCTGTATAACTAGCGTGTCGAGTGGTGTGAAAATAACCGCGTGCGTATATATGTATAATACGCACAAGTCGACGACGACGGCGACGAACGTTCGCTTGCGACGCGTGTAAAAGGCTTATTAGCAATGAATGGCGAGTGTATTTTCTCATTACGTAAATCGCCCTGCGGCTACATACAACTCCTATACAAGAACGATGCATTAAACATTTCGACGAGCACGTGCATATATGCGTGTATCTCGTTTGAAAAAATATATAATTGCAGAGCGGTACAATATAAGATGCTTCTGCGCGCGGGCTGTTTGATTTTTAAACGAGGAACGCATATAGAGAGGTTAATGAGGTACAATGCGCCGACTATTATATATGTGAGGGTTAATGACGCGAGTGATGAGTATACGCTTATATACGCGAGGTTTGTGTAATATACGCAAGCGTGCGATATATATTTATATTGTAATTGAAAGTGATCGTTCGCGCGTGCGTGGATAACGTGTCAACGCGGTAGTTCGACATTGATTATACTATATAGTGTCTAAGGTTTGTTATCGCAAAGTATACGATGCTTTTGCGTAATATATTATATGTTATACGTTATAATCAATCTGACTTCTTTCAGTCCTATAATAGGCAACATTAAAGAAGCGCCAGAAAAACAACTTTCAATTATAACCGGATAAGAACACGCCCGACGAAAGGCCGCACATCACGTGCTGTATATATATTTTACACGCGTGCAAAACATCCATATATATACAGCGATATAGACTTATATATATGTATCACTCGCCGCAGCGCCAGTACCGCGATTTCCTCATCCCATGTCCGCAACCTCGCACGAGTAGCCGATTAGATTAGAATCGTATAGACCGTACATATATATATGCGAAAGTCGCTGTATCATTCTCACGTCGACGCGTGTATATATGTAGCTCAGGAGGTGACAAAATAATGAGCGTTGCGGGTACGTTGTGTGCATGCATGCAGAGATAGGGATTATCGGGGTATATACAAAAGCGAGAGTGTTGAAAGGTTTTATATATGCGGTATACGGATGTATGTGTATGGGTACAAGGAGGTGCGTGAGAGGGAGATTATGTATATATACTGTCCGACTGGCGCTTTAGGTCACGGGTGGATATGAGGGTATTGTTGGTCGACGGGTTATCGGAGAAAGTGTATAGTTGGGTTGTAACGAGAAACGTATATGCAGTTGCCGGGATTTGGATTGAAGGTATATAGTGTGGTGAAATGATGTTAGATGGGGAACGTATATTATAATTTAACTGACGAAAACTCAACAACCTAAAAACTCATTACTCAAAGTATAATACGCACAACATTTTGCTGAACGAATCGTCACCGCGATTTTCCCACCCTGATCCTATACGAGATAATCTTATATAAAAGATCGTCTGCCGCGCTGAAATAATCGATTTCCCGATAAACCGTACATCATCTGTATATATATACACGTATATATAGTCGTGTAAATACTTTCCGCGCATTCCATTGCCATAGGTATATAAAACTTCCGTGTTTACGCGCGTGCACCGCTCGAAATTCCGTTCTCACGCGCAGACGCGCGCGCGTCGTGCGAAAAATCGCAAGAGAGATTTTGATGTAGACCGCTCGAGCTTGTATCTTAAGCCGATAAAGATTTAAGCTGGTGTGTGTGTGTGTATATGCGTATACGCGTAGTTTATAATTGAAATCCCGTTTGGATGTGGAAAAATTGTGATTTTATAAGCTTTAAAGCTGAGGGATTATATATTTTATCGGTGATTTTAAGCTAAGATTAAATTTTCGCTATTGTGGTCGATTTGAAAATTGTATCAAATTTTTAATATATAGATTTTTGATGTCATACGTATTGATCAATAACAGATTGATCAATCAATTAAATTATCACCTATATATCGTTCCCAACGAAAAAACCTATATTCCACCTCATGTCCGCTCGCTGAACAACCTCACCTATTCAAACCTCTTTTTCTTTCTCTCTCACGTATCTATCTATATATATAAACAACATCACTATAACCACTGCCACATAAAATCCCCACCGATTATCGCGTTTCTCTTTCCTCGTAAGCAACAAAAAAAAATATCCCTCGAGCGATTGCCTCGCGAACAAGCCCTTTTTCGCGCGCGTTTGCAATTGCACAAGCGCGCAACCGCGCGCGCGCGCGTTTCGATATATTTATTTGCGCTCGCGCGCATAATTAACGAGCGCTTCTGATCTCCCGCTCGCGTTCTCTTTTCCTTTCGCAACGCGAGGATTATATCCAAAGGCTTGACTGCGAAGGCTTGTAGAAACTTTTTTTTTGAGGGATGGTTGTGTGATGGTGTACGCTTAGAGGATGTATGGATGTTGTAAGGGGATTTGTTAAGGGATTTACAGTGTTGTAGAATGCGGTGGGGGTTTTTCGGTTACATGCGGGGTAATTGAGATGATTGGGTATTTTTGAGAGGATGTAGGGTGGTTTGTATGGTAGTGGAATGAGGAAGTGTTGGATGGTAAATGAGGTAATTGTTTTTCTAAGACTCTACTTTTATAGATAGGTGTGTGATTGGTAACCAATATTATCAAGATTTTAGTAATAAATACATCTTGGTTGAAAAAACATACTGTTCGTATGAAACTTTCAAATTCATGGTTTGTCACTCACATACGCGAAGATGCGGCTTCAAGAATGGGTTTATGAGTTCTCGCGTAATGTACTCACCTGAAACACAAAGAAAACAACAAATTATTAGTTTTAATTTTTAACATACATTCCATTTGTAATGTATAAACAAAGATCTCTAGCAATAAATGTTCTTAAACCACAAATCTCCATCCGCAAACACCAACATTAAAGCTTCACTATAAATAAATAATCGTTTTAGCTACCATCTGATTAATCCCCAACTCTTAAAGAAAAAGGAACAGCCCACAGCTGACAAGCACTCTCCAGTTAAATAATCACTCTCCTATATACCGAGAAATTCCAAAAATTAATGAAAATAAGCAGCAGCAGCAGCAGCGTCGACTACGCGCTTACTTAGCTCTCGCTCTTTCTCGCGCAGGCACGATATAAATCTCAGCCAATTTAAAATAAATTTCACTCGCTTTTTGCTCATAACGAGTTCGCTCTCTCGCGATCGCTTTTAAACCACCACACATATATATATACACACATACGACGTGCATGCGGTTACAACAGCTCCCCTGAGACGTATATAAATCGCGCGTTTGGAAATCGCATTAAATTCCGCACGCGCGCGCTCCTTTTTCTCTCTCATTCTCTCGATATATAAACACTTAGCGTGTGCGTATATACGCACGCATGCGGGGTGACATAATGTCCGAAAATAAATCGTACCGAACGCGTCTTTTTTCTTTTTCTACGTATTTCTCGTTGTTTTTGCGAGGTCGCCGCGGGCAGTGTTAATCGCAAAGGAGAGTTTTATCTGTGTGTTGTTTTTTTTTCCTTTTGTAGATGGTAAAGAGAGTAGACGTTATGATGTTGCGCGTATTATTTACGAAGAGTGGAGATTATATAGTGTAAAGTGTGTTGGAAATGAGGAATATTATACAAAGTTTTGGTATAGTAAAGGAACAGAGCAGATGAGTTTTTACGTATGTGTAGATTGGAAATGTTAAAGGTCGTTATATATATATGTATGGTCATGGATTTCGGTGAAATTTTTTGTATATTCATCGGTTTTTTTGTTTTGCAGAGCGCATATTATCCAGAAATACATTTGATGATGATATTTGCATAAGATAATAAATTAAAACGATATGTTTGCTGAAAGAGTTTATAATATATAGATGCGCGTCTTTGATATGACTGAAAATATTCCATGTAAATAAAAATAAGGAAAAGTTTAATATTTATGAAAGAAAGTTTGTCAAGCTAAAAAGCTTTGCCTTTATTTTTATTTTTCTTGAGATTTTTTTTTCAGAATGAGAAATCAGCATACATTAATACGCTATCTTCGATTGTTCATTTATTTTTTTTATAGATCTAAAAACCAACGTAAAAGTCCTTCCAGCAATTTACCGTTACCTTCTCTCATCATTCATCGCGTTTCTTTTCTCTCTCAGCATCATCAATTCCCAAAACCTATTCTACCATTCAACGTAACTCAAAACCCCACACGCAAACTTGACCAACATTCGTTCCACATCTTCTCTTCCTCCTTCTCAAAAAAAAAAAACTATATAGGTACACCACGTCGACAATTTTCCCAACTCAACGCGAATTCAGACACATATATATACAGAACGTTCGTTTCGCACTTGCTCTTTATATATATTTATTTATAGCATAACGCTCGCTCTCGCAGAGAGAGAGCAAAGTGGCATCTCCTTGAAACCGTGTCGGCGTTGAAGCAGCAGCAGCAGCAGCAGCTCGCGGCATTGGAGGCAATACCCGCAGTATTTATAGAGGCGCCGCGCGTGGTGCGAATGAACGTCACTATAAGCGTTATGCGCGACGCATCGAAGTTTCCGCAATTATTTTAATGCGGACGAACAGCAGCAGTGGTATTAAGTACGTTGATCGGTGTGAATTTATAAGATCGTGTATAGTTTTTTTTTATATGTATAATAAATTTTATAGATTTTTTTTATCTGTACAATCGATCTTATCCATTGTTTCCCAGTAATTTTTTTTCAATTACCTCAATAGGTATAATAATTCATATTATATGCACGTTATGCATGCTGTAACCACCGCATCGCTATATATATACAATATACAAAACACGTGTCTCTGCACCATACACGTCTCCGCTCCCTTTTACACACAACCTCGATATCCATCGTTTCTTATCACTGCACACTTATATACCATCACCTTTCTCTATCTGTATATATATACACGCGTCAGAGTTTACGCAACGACCGCTGCACCTCAGTTCGCGTAAACGCATATAAGATTCGATCCGGCTGTATATATATATATAAATGCTACACGGTTAAATTAATGGATCGATATAAAAGTCTTCGACTACTATACGGCTATATACGGATTATGGGTGCTCGCGTATATATATGTAGTCGCGAACAATACGCGCGCGCAGGCGCCGCTCGCGAATGATGAAAAATGAGCGATCGATTGTATGCGACGTGGAATGGTTTTATACACGGAGGGAACGATTGATTTTACGGCGTTGGTTTAATTGGATTTGAGATCTTTATTGCCGAGAAGAATAATAGAGAGAGAGAGAATGTGAATTGAAGAGGTATACGAGGGGAGGGGGATTTAGGTTAATCTTGGTATATGTATAAGGGTAGAGGTTTACTGCCGTTGTTGTTTGATGCGGGGATTTATAAGGAGAGAGAGAGAGAGAGAAGTTCGCGATATGGTTTGCATATTAGGTCGCGTGTGTGTGTGGTACTATGGTGGGTTATTGATTGTTTGTCGGTGCAGCGGTGAATGAGTGATTGAGTTGTTCGATCGCGTGGCGACGGTGCGATTGAACTTGTGGTATGGTTTTGTAAATATTTCGTGTTGTTTGGGACATGATGAGTTAATATAATAAGCATAGAGAATTTTTGCATCTTTATAAACACTGCAATTTACTATTATATAACTATACCGATCTAAACCTCAACCGATTATTTTTATAGCAGTCAACCACTGCGGCATAGTGATAATTTTAATAACAGCAAGAAAAAAAGAACAATTATAACTCGCTTCAAACTCTTCATTAAACCACTTTGCGCGGTCGTCAAGGTAAAGAGCGCGCCGCGCCTCGATGTAAAAAGCAAGAAGAGAGAGATACATAATCGTGGATTTAATAATAATCGTCAATCTCGCGTAATTCGATCCCGGAAGCAGTCCGATCGTCGTATGAGATTCGGAGTGTAATTATAATGTCTCTACCGATCTAATGTGAATTGGTTGGCGCCGCGAGAAAAATAGCACGTTAATTACGCGAACCCTGCATTATGTGGTTATGTAGAGAAGAGCAAAAGTTGATTTTTGGAACTGATTTGTATATAGATTTTTTTACACATGCCTATATAAGCAGTAGCGACCAGCGCGTATATAGTCGTCGTGGTAACAAGGAAAATCCGTGGCGCCTGCATTGTTTTAATATTCAATTTATTATTAGATGCTTGAATGATTCATGGATGCGAGAGCTGCCGAGCATTAGACGCGTCTATTTATAAATCGCGCATGTTAAATTGCTGTGCTTTTTCTCTTATACCTTGTTATATACCGATGAAGCCTGGTATATTTACATGAACCCTGTAAAAACTCTCTTTCTCTTTTCTTTTCTTTTCTTTGTATTTTACATTATAGTCTAACACGAAAGAGAGAGATAGAGAAAAAGCGCAGTTTTATCAATTATTCATCAGGATTTCTATGCATTTATACGGAGTGGCTAGACGCAGTGACATTGTGCGTGTGTGTGTCTTAATTAAAAAAGAATATCTCGAGTGACAATGCATCACACGCGGCGCATTCGTACCGCGGCATTCAAATTCGAAATTCTATTTCTGTCAGGGCAGAGAGAAAGAAAGAGAGGGCATGACTCGACGGCAATAAACACATCCCACATCAAGCCATTGAGAATCCGACACATGCGCGTAAGAGAGAGAGAGAGAGAGAAACTTCCTCTCACGTGAAGAACAACGAGCTTTTTGTATGTATATACTTATATGCGGTCTGCGGAAAACTGGGAGGACATTTTTTTGTCACGGTTCGTGATCGTATAATTGCGAATGGTATATAGAGAAAAGAATTTTATCTATATATACACTGTATAAGAGTGGGATTATGTCTTTTGTAATCAATCATCTTGAAATGAGCAACAACAAAAAAATGTATGTATATATATTATATATAAAAACCTCGTAAATTAACAACCACGATTGAACGAGAAAAAAAAGCCATTAAAATCAAGACAAATTAACCATCGGCTAAAAGTCTAGCGCGCATGCCGTAGCCGCGTACTTATATATACGACCAGCTTTGGAATTCAAAAAATCCGTTTAAAGACATATTCGCAGCGGGGAGAGTTAAACGATTCGTTGCACAATCGTACTTTTATATATAATACGAACGGCGCTTTTCCACTTTTCTGCAGCGTCCCGCGGCGACGGCAGTTCTAAACTTTTATATATATATATATAATCCAACGAATTGCACGCGCCGCAATTAGCCTTCATCGCGTAGCCGGTTTTTTTACTCTCGCAGTTCCTGGGATTTTCAAGCGTCGTCGTCGACGGTTAATTAAGAAATCGACGCGCGCAGATTTTTTTCGGTCTACTAATTACCCCCAGTGAGAAAGGCTTAATGGTTGTACGAGTGGAGTTGATTATATGCGCCGTGTGGTGTACAAGTATATGTAAGCGATTGCTGATTATGCCGAAGGGGTTATAATTATATACTATATACGCGCGTATGGTGTTGTATTATGGTTATGAAACGCGCGAGGTTAATTGAAAGTGCACGGGATTGTGTGTATGTATATGGGGAGTGGATGGTTGATGGTCACGGTGGTATACAATTGGTATGATTTATGATACATATAGTTCGGTTTTTTTTAAGGATCTGGGGGATTCTACGATTATGGGAGTTTTCAGTTTAGTGTACTGTAGCGCCTGGTATTTTGTGGTTTGATTAAGTATTTTATATGCGCACACTTTAAAACTGTATATATTCTAACAATTCCAGCAGTAAAACAACAATGTTACACTCTATTTTGCAAATTTCTTCTTTTCTCGTATACCAACGTCAGCATAAAAAATGACACATAAAACTCACCCACCAGTCATACCTTGCTTCTCGCACTCACGCGCACGTATATATACTCTCACTCCTGCGTAAATCAGCGTCTCCACATACCATTAATCCTGCCTATATACCTTATATACCTATACTCTCTATCTCTGTCCTGCGCGTCTCTATTCACGAAAAGCCACGCGTTCGCATCACGATCTAATCAGATTTCACGCAAGCATCGTTCGAACTGCACGCGCTTGGGTTTGCTTGAGAGAAGCAATAAGTATATATATACGGGTGTCTTCAAAGTCATTCGGATGCATATACGCGCTCGTATACGGATTATGCGAAGGGAGACGCGGACTGCATGCACACGTCATATAGCATACGAATTGTTGTAGCGTGTATATATACGCATAAAGGTACAGGTGTACAGGTTTGTGTGTGTGGGAAGGTATGAAGAGAAATAATGTATAAGGGAAAGAATCGGTATGGAGTGATGGTGAGAATGGGTAAGCAGGAGGGGGGAAGGTTGATAGGGAAAGGGTGAATTTGGTTGGGTGAGTTGGAATTGCGATGAGAGTTTTGATGTGATTAATATTGATCAATTGGTTGGTACAATAGAATAGTCAATATTTGGACCTATTTAAAATCCCGAAAGTATGAGTTACCAAAAAAAGAACGAAAAATAACTTGGTTTTTGTATAAATATTCCAATCAACTTACATAATTCCATCAGTTCGAATTATCATAAAACAAAAACTTCTTTCAAATCAATTTCGAGACATTAAAATCCTATCCTTCAACCCTCTCTCATCACTTCACTATAGAACCCCTACACCGCGTACATATATAATCCTCTTCGAAACCGTGACAACACGTCGACGAAACAATCGCCATCACATATACACACCGAGCTTCTCCACAACTCTCTTCCCCTCCCTCATCAATTCAAATTCCTTGCAATTTTCAGGATCTTCCTGGAACTCGCCGCGATCGCGCGCGCGCGTACCGTCGCTAAGAAAGGGAGAGTGGAGAAAGCGAGCAAAACGACGCGTGCAACGCGGTGCTGCACGACGAACAAAGAGGAAGACGAAGAAGAAGAAGAAAAAGACGAGGAGAACGAGAGGAGGAGAGGACTATAGTAGCGATCGATCGATCGATCGATCGACGGGACCGTGTGTGTCAATCGTCGCATGCCGACGAGGCTGCGTGCGGATTGAGCTTTGAGGCTCATGAGAGAGGAGAAAAGAGAGATGAGAAAGGGGAGAGGAGAGTATGGTGATTAGGTTGGTTGTGTAGGGGACAGAGAGGAGGATAAATGAGTGGTCGTGGTTTTGTTTTGGCGAGTGGGAATGGTTAATCGAGCGCGGATAAATGGTTTGGTTAAATTGGTTAAATTTATATATACTATATAGTTTAATTTGAATTAAGAATAGTATATAATATTTTTTACCGTGATCGGTTATTACGTCGTATATAATTCTACGTGTTTTTGGATATATATAAACCTGTATTTTTATACAGAGGCAAAACCCGTATGTGATATATGGTTATTTATATTGGAGATTATGAATATATATACATCATCGTATATAAGTCGTTTTTCCCATACAATAAATATACTTCACACAATCCATACATCTCGCATATAGGTAGTACGCACTCGAAGCAACAATAAATAACTCAATTCCAACTCCTCTTATTGTTACATACATTTCACATCAGATATATATACACTTCATAATCCCCACACCGTAATAAAATCACCGAGTGGTTGCTTTAACACCTTGCTTCAACTCCTTCTCCAATCAACGTCAAACAGCGATAATCCTGCGCAGCTCACATCATATATCCTATACTCGGGACATTAATTCGATGATCGCGAAATTTCCATTTACCATGACACGCGCTGAGGTATAGTGTAAACGAATGCGAGGCGGTTCAAACCGGTGATATGTGGACCACGTTGATGACAATAACGTATATGTAGCGGTTGGTATATATGTATGTGAACTTGGTGACCCGAAACATTTAATTTTTTTTTAATGTGTATGTGCAGAGTATTGTAATATATATATATATATGTGAGAAGAGAATGGTGATCTGAAACAACAACTTTATATTCGAGAGTATTTGGCGCCGTGGGCATATTATATATACTTGAAAAGTTACGTGTATAAGACAGAAGTGGGATTCTTTTCGCCTCCAGGCGCTTCTTGCTATATGCTAAAGATATAATATGTAATACTCGTTTATTTTCGTGAAAGTATATATATATATATGTGTGTATGCAACATGCGTGAGAAAACAAAAAATCGGTTCGATAAAGTTCTCAGGTTGCGCAAAGACACGATCACCACCGCTGTTGACAGTTCTTTACATATGATCCTCGGTTTTTTGTTCTACTTTGCGAAGATCTCTTATCTCGTTGTATCATGCGTATATTGGTATGTATATGTGTGTATAAGGTGCTTCTTTATTATATGCATCGCAAGTTGGTATAATTTATGGCTTGCATAATTGTATGCACTTTTTGCGATAAGCCGACAGAGAAAGAGAGTATAAGAGACTGTCATTTACTGGCTCCGACATGCGCGCGCACGTGAAAGGGAAAAGTGCGGATTGAGGTGTTTCATTCGGATGAATCAATGAATTGGTAGTGTACATATATTTATATATCTTTTTTTGGCTGATTCTCGTTTGCACCTGTTCGTTGTTATATATACGGATTGAATGAAGTGTTTCGTCGACGATTATATATCGAAATGAAAGCGTTTAAGTATAACCAATCTACAAAAATTTACGAAATAACTTCAACTATATAAAAGTATACATACAAAGTACAACTATATATATGCAATAAACAGCAGGTATTTTCACGAACCCAATAACGAGCGATAACTAATTTTACAGTATACACGTACAGTGCATGTACGTTCAGAACCGCGAACAGAGCTATCGAAGGCCGCGGTCGGTTACAAAAAGCACGTATAGCATCTCTCCCTCGAGACACAACCCACTACTTATACGCGAAGCAGTAGCAGCAGCAACAACGTATGCCGCCGCTCGAATTGCTCGGGCGCCCAATTAACGGGTGTACAGTCGTCGCGAAAGCGCTAACGAGAGTAGCCGCGCACTGCGTCTGTATATAAGCGTATGCGAGCATGTGCGGGGAGAGAAAAAACCGACAACGCGTAAAGAGACCACCAGGGGAGGAGAATATTTCTTTTTTATTGTTACGAGGGAATTTTTACGCGAGGTCATGTAGATAGTAAGTGTAATTTGGGAAAATATGCGTTTTTTTGTGGTGAGCTTGTGTGTACTGATTTCTGAGGTAAAGATGGTTCTGGTTGTATGAGTGTATGGTCGGAGAATGAAAGTTTTGGTAGTGTGGTCACTTATCAATATATCATTGTTTATTGACTCGACTTTCAAGGATCATTTTTTTGAAAAAATAAGTCGAAATGACAAAAATTCAGGCTCCTATAGTTATTTATACCGTTATTTTCTCGTTTTCCGTATGTGTAAATACTGTACTCAAAATTTTTTTTTTACCGCGACTCTAATAGAATAATAACGTCATTACTCCCAATTTCTTTTATTATATCATCATCAACGCTATATCATATCACAATACCATAATCCTCGTAAACAAATAAAATCCCTTCCCTAACTCGATCTCCTTTCCCTCTCCACCTCTTTACGACGGCGCACGCATTTACCACACCACCATACCTCGCGACAGTAACCAGCCATATAGTTACTCGCGCCTTATTAAACCTGGCGTGCGTACGTACGCACACACACGCGCGTATACATAGCGCCGCGTCGTAAATCACTGCACCGCGGTAACGCGCCATACGACTCCCCGACTTTGCATTTCCGCCGACGCGAAGAACCAAACGGTGGTAAGTATATATATAGGGCGACGGGCGCGAGAAAACATTTTAATTGACTCTTTATGATAATGAGCTGTATATATATATGTGTGTGTATAGGTTCGGTTCGCGATATCAAGAGTTTATGTGACGAAGCGTATATTTACGCAAGAATCGGTGGCGGTTGTGAGAGACCACGGGTACGCTTTTTTTTTAGGAATTATATATATATGTGTGTATAAAGTACAGGTTATTGCGGGATCGATGGATGAATTGTATAAGTGGAACGGATACTTATACGAGTGTGAATGGAGAACGGAATGTGCAGGTATGTGGGTGGTGCTGCGTGTGAATGGTTGTAATTGACGATCGTTATAAATTAATAGATATGCACGTTATTTTCTATTATTAATTTATGTGGAAGTGGTCGTATATATATATATATATATATATATTGCACGAGATATTTCGTATAGAATCGATTAACTTTTCATTTTACTATGGTACTTTGATCATGACGAATAAATCGTAAATAAATCTCATTAGAAAATATCTACCTTACATCCATACCAAAACTTATATACAACCCAACCTATCACAAAACAAATGAAATATCTTAATTCAAATCGCATTCTTCCACCCTAGCATCAAATTTCCATATACAACATCTCTTCTCTTGATCCTTCTTTCGGTGCACCAACTCCACGCGCATCAATCACGCATAAATCAACGCATCGAGAGCTGCTCTCTCTCTCTCCCTCCGCGGCAATGCGCACGAATAAAACGAAAGGATATATATACCTACACGGTATGCCCTTGCCCGCGTATATATATATATATATACCGGTGCTCATAATTGAAAGCGCCAGCGTAACGTTTCGCAACGCGCGCGCGTGCGCTAAATTAGCATATAATCGCTTCCACGGTAGAAGGAGACGAGAGGGAAAGAGAGAGAGAGTAACGTCGTGATCGTCGAGGAGGAGATCGTAAATTCACGAGTGTCAAGGGCTCTATGCCGCGGGCGAGCTTTCGCTTTTCCTTAGTTATATATATGTATGTATATGCGCGTGGTTAGTTGGGTTATATATTGGATGTAAGGGAATGGAGAGGAGTATTTAGTGCGAATGGAGATTTTGTGGGTAATGAAGGGAATAAACGTATGTGTGCGTTGGGGATTGGGTTATAAGAGAACGATGGAATGAGGGGTGTGAATTGGTTCAAGGATTAAACCGTTTTTTTTACATATTTGTAGCTACACATATATATTACTTACGGTATATATAAGAAACGTCATTGCGTCGAGACAATCAAAGCTTTTTGTCAGTGTACTCACCTGAAACAAAGGAAAATATAAAATCATTAGTCTTGTTCATATAAAACGTGCGCTATAAATTTTCTTATAATATTCGTTCGATCTCGCACTCCTCGTCTACAACGATATATATCCTTTATCTCAATTATTCATATATACATATATACGTAGCTTTAAAACTAAGCACGACAGTGCAGGCAGCGAATTCCGAAAGCACGTGAAATTCCACAACGCGATCGGTATATAGTGACCAGAATATAATGCACATTCTCTCCGTCAATCCGCCCGGATTTTCATCGCACGCGCGTGGCGTACATCTTGATCTCATGTATTATTCAGTTCTCGTATAGTTTGTATTTTATATATATAGATATATAAATAAAAATTTGCTGAAGAATTTTCGTATTCTTAAAAAAATATTTATGTAGTTTTGGTGATACGTTATACTATTTATCATTCGAAAATCACCTTAATACAAACACCGATTACGATTGAACTCAGTCACTAAATCACATTGTTAAATATACTAAACAATATACACAGTCCGAGCTATATAAAACGACACCTTCACCGGTTATACTTTGACAAACTAATACATCCTCTCTCACGTCTATACTAATACGATGCTTTCTCTCCCTTATCGATCTACACAAAAAAGACACCCATATTCACGCTTGGTACAATCTCCGAACCCCCCAGCCTATATGTACGTCTATACAATACACATACACGTACGTATATATATAACGTACATCACGGTAGCGCGTGGCGAGTTACAAAACAGCTTGCCTGCGTCGTCGTCGTCATGTGTGTGTATAATGTAATGTGTAAAAACCAGCCTGGCGTCGTTACGCACGCGTGCGCGCGCGCGCGGTCGCATAGGCGCCACGGATATAGATAACGGTCGACGCACTACTCATGCCTGCCTGCGCGCGACGTCGTCGACGACGATGAGCTACTCGCACGGTCTGCATTTTCGAGGTGAGTTGTCAGGACAAAGGAGAGGTGTATGTGTTGGAGGTGAGTCATGAAGGGTGGTTTATATATACGTGGGATGATATTTTTTTTTGTTGGGGTATACGAAGGTGTGTGGATGGTTTTTTTGAAGGGAGGGGGTGGAGAGAAGGTGGGTGTGGGTAATGGATAGAACGTTTTGTTTTGTATAATGTTGAGGATTTGAATTGGTGAAAGGGTGAATGAGGGTGATAAAGGGTATAAGGAAAATTTATTTGGGGTTATAAACTGATTGAAAATGTGAGTGTGTTGCAATATGTTTTGTAAAATATTGTTGCAATCTAGGTTTATCTGAAAGCGTTATTTAAATATTTCTTCGATAATTAACACTCCTATTTATGTAAGTATAAACAAACGTACTCGTACTAAGGGCAAATATTTATTTTAAATCGTAATATAAAAAAAATGGATAGAAGAATAATTAAGAGTGCCATTAATTAGCACAAGCTTAGAAAACGTCACGAACCTCATTCCGACCGTTTTCTCTATACTCAGCGCTTGATAACTTTAGAGCGTTCTTAAACCTCTCTGTGCTCTCGATAACAATCAACGATACAGATCACAACAAGCTCCGATTAATCCCAATCACTCAACTATCAAACTGACATGAATAAAAAAAAACTATCACCAACCCCCAAAGAATTCTAAAACCTTTGTACACACATTCACACAATTAATCCACACATATACATTGATATATTTCTCAACCCGACCTCCACATGTTTTTCCACCTTCTATACAACACTCGACACCACCTAACATAGTAAAAAAAAAGCGCATTCACGCGCGCGTGAGCGCAAAAAGCACTGAATAATGCAATAATCGAAAGTTCACGACAGGCACAGACAGAGAGACAGACATGATTCATCGATGATTCACGCACACGGTCGCGCGACTTTTTTTTCAATATATATAGTCGTATATACGTATGTATACAATACCTCTTGTTCGCGCGTTTTCTCTCTCTCTCTCGTGAAAGGTTTTATAATAGATTATACCAAGCATGTAATTCTCTATGCTCGAGCAAGCGCCGCCGTCGCCGCTTGTTACGTGTACGCGATACGCGGTACTGATAACGTTTAAGCCTCTCTTTCTCACTCACTCACTCTGCAACCGCGTACGTATATAATTGCTTATCAATACGCGCGACGACTGATATATATTTATATTTACCATTTCACTGCGAAAATATATAAAATCGTATATGCGGTATAGAGAGACGAGTTACGTCTATATATATAGTTATATTATGACAAAGAACGGACATGAGAACGAAGAAGCAGCAACCACTTCCGGCGCACGGTGTGCGAAGGTCTTTTCGACGACTTGGCGCCGCCGGTCGAGATCGCGGCTTCCGGTCGCTACCGCTACCGCTGCCGCCGCCGGCGTCTAAGTGATTGTGCGATTGCTGACGGCGACGGTTGCATGGAATGAGTAGGTATGTATTATATGTATGTGTGTATGCGAATGTGCGGAGGTTCAGGGTTGACGATGTATATATGATAAGAGGGAATCAGAGTGTAGACTTGGATTTTTTTTTTGTTTCGAGTGGCAGGTGGTAACACACGTGGTTGTATGACTTTTTGTTGAGGTAATGGAGGATGCAGGTTTAAAAAAAAATGTGTGTACTGGTAGAAAGAGTGTTTTTCTAAATTAGCATATACCTGTTTTTATATATAGACTATCAAGCGTGCGAGAGACCATTTCATTACGTAATTTCACAAAGCGAGCGATTATTATTTCTTTGGACCTCAAAAGTCTTTGCGTTCACGTTACTAAAACTATAAACAGAAAAATATGTATACCTCAACAACCCCAAGACCTGTAATAACACTCATTGCTAAAAAAGCAGCGCGTTTTTCTCTACACGCGCGCCAAACACACGTTCACATGACTTTTCCGGGATAACTATTTGCTCCATACGTTTCATACATATATATATGCTTGCGCAATACCATACACATATATATCTATAGGTACCGTACATGTACAATCCTTGCGTATATAGGTATAATACGCGTTTCGTGCAACCGGTAATTTAACCGTGCTAAAAAAGAAGTTAAAATAGCATAAAACCAAATCCACGTTGAAGTATATAACACAGTAGCAGCGTGGCGAAGAGAGGAAAGAGAAAGAGAGAGAGAGAGAGAAAGAAAGCTTTGATTCTTTGTGCGCGATCGTATATAAGAG
Source organism: Torymus tubicola (assembly GCA_035583055.1). Taxonomy (NCBI): domain Eukaryota; kingdom Metazoa; phylum Arthropoda; class Insecta; order Hymenoptera; family Torymidae; genus Torymus; species Torymus tubicola. Next base: position 40,835 of record JAWWEQ010052563.1, on the reverse strand, counting down.
CGCAGTACCGAGAAGTGTTTTGAATATACATTGTGTATGTGTGTGTGCGCGCGTATATGTGACTATTTTGGGATTTAGCTGCGGAAAGGAGGGTATACGAGCTTTGTAACGGGAATAATATTCGCGCGGGAAATTGGTGGGTATACGGGATTTTTATTTTTTTTTTTTGGTACGAGGAAAAATTTTTTCAAAGTATTTTAGTATCATGGTGGATGGTTATAGGAATTATGAGCGTTTTTAAAAATTTTAATATAGCAAGATAAAGGATAGACTTTTATACTTTTACTCTTTTATTCACAAAAATGCTCATCGTATCTTTCGGCGGTATACATACAGTTACACACCGGTTCCAGCTCTCTCTCTCTCTCTCTCTGTCTCTAGACAACACTATGACCCGAGCCAAGAGTAACCACAACCGTACATATATATACACACGAGCATCAATCGTCGTCGATCCGAACCACATACGACGATACGATAGTCTCTATATACGCAGTCACGCGTATATAGGAAAATCACGTCGCGGCGGTACGTTACTGCATGTTGCTGGCACGCGATCGAGAAAGCTTAGAAATTGGCCAATTATACGAGACTCGTGCAATGTATAGTATATAACAGACGTACACACGCGAACGCGCGGAGGAAAAGCCGCGACGACGACGACGACGAAGACTGTCATTGTCTCTTAAATGGGTCACGCGTCGTGCGTATAAAACTATCGCGAGAGAGAGAGAGACGTACGCGTGAATGTGTCGCGAGTATGTGCGTGAAAAGGTTTGTGTGGTTGGTTTTTTTTAGGTTCGATGTGTGACTGTATTTATAGACTGGAAGGTGTGAGATAATAATAAGGAGTAGGGTATCCGTTGAGTTGTGAACACTGTTGAGTTTATACGTGGAGAAGGAAAATGATATAATGTATAGGTATTCGTGAATGTTGATAGTTCTGGTTGATAAGAACTGATGTTTATTGCTTCGTTTCAGCCGTTTGCTTACGCTCTTGCTTTCGTGACACTTGGAAGCTCTTAGAGACGACGAGTAGTGTCGTTTTGCATCGCAAATCAAGCTCGAGCGGAGGTGAAGAACAAAGCGTATATCTGGAAATTGGCATCTTTATACGGTAACTATATGTATGGAAAAGTGCCGAATCTCTAGTGGAATTATTCTTAAAGAGTTCCTCCTCCGCGATCGAGTGTCGTACGTACGCGGTTTTCGTTTCTATATACCAATGCATAAGGAATCGATTCATGGTAATTAAGGCATTCCAAGAATATACGAGAGAGAGAAAGAGGGACGAGATAAGCGCTAATGATGCACGCGCGGCTCGCAGAGTGTATCGTATAGTTCACTTGCGTGCATAACTGCGACGGATTGGGGAATTGTTCTTTATATTCGTTGTACAATTTACCCGCGCAAGTTGTATATATGCTTCTAAGGAGAAAATAGAAAAAAAAGGAGAAAGAGGTCAATTCGAGGTGCTGAGAATATACAGCGTTTATAAGCTGCAATGAATGTCGCGTGCCCATTGGTCGAGCGTGTATAAGTGAAATGGTTTCCGTAAAACTGGGCTTATGTATATATTATACAGTGTCGCGACGAGACGACGCCTATTATACACTAATATACAACAACATCGTCTTATTAAATTTCAATGCAACGGATCCCATCGATTTATACCGTAACTTGTTTTCTTCTTTATATACCGTGTAGTTCTTGAACGCTGTGCAAGTGTAGTTTATCGATTGTTGCTCGTATACAGTAGGTAGTTCAAGACAATGTCGAGTTGACTTGCTGGTATGTTGGAGGTGTACTATAGGTGTAGGTTGGGTATATTTGTAGGTCGTCTTGTGCGCATCAGAGGTCGATCAAGTGGAAGTCATAGAATGGTTTGGAATTCAAGAGATTATCTGTATAAATATGGTCAAGGAAATTCCTCATAATATGATATCTTGAATATACAGTTGGTCGATTGATGAGAAATATATAGTTTTACGCGAATCAAAGAAACCGTAAAAAATCTTTTATACGTCATATATATGTTTAATTTGTATTCAGCCTTTTTGAAGAATATATTAGAATTTTGCTTTAATTTTTATAAATGAATTTTTTCTATCCAGTATCCCTTCTATACACAATTAGCTTTGCGCACGCAATCAATCCACATAACCCGCACCGCGCACAAAAATAACCATCATAATGTATTCTGCACTCTATACTCTACAGGCATCCTGCTCTCACATCTTCCTCTCAAAAAAAATTGATATCAGCCTTGCATATTGCCACATACACACACACACACATACATACACCTCACCTCTCCCCATCCCATATACAAAAATAAATCCTCTCGCGTGCACTCATTAATTTGCTCCTCGACGTATATGCGTTCTCTCTTTCTCTACCATCTCTCTCGCATACTTTCGCGCGCGTGCGCTCGCATTAGAGTCCTCTCTTACATGTATATATATATATAGATCGAACCTTTGCGCACACGTGTAATTCGCTGCACACTCTATGGCGCCTGCGCCGCGCGTGCGCTTGCACATATCTTTCTTTTTTTCCATATGTTCCTTTTCTTCCTTTATATATATATATGAACGAGAAGCACGCTGCTGCTGCTACGTTCTTTCTCTCTATCTTGGTCTCTCCGCGCGCGCCGCGTGTATATCTGCTCTATCTCTTATTTTACGCTCGCCGAAGGGAAAACGAACACGCGTGTGCTGCTGCTGCGAGGTTATTAACGAAGGATCGCGGGTGAGACTATAATACGTACAGGTATATAGAGGTTGATGCGTTGCGCAATGTATATATAGAACGTATATATATGTGCGGCTTGCGCGTGCGATGAACAACAATCGTGAAATGGTACGTGATCGTGTATAAGGTGTGTATGCGAAGGTATATAATGAGAATAATGTTATACGAGATTTGTGTATAAAATGTAGCCGGGTCTGCGTTAATATATTATATATATAACATAAGACACACCGATCTATTAATAGAACCCCGAACATATAATATACATCGGCGTTAATTAAAACCAGCCTATTTTACAACTTATACACCGTTATATATACACACGCAAACGAAAAAAAAAATCTCCCGGATTTCAAAATACCGCTAATCTTTGATCAACTCCTGTCACCGTATATATATAAATATATACGGTTTTGATCGATTGCTTATATATATATGTACCTGATATATATATATTACGCATAAATCGCCGCGACTACCGCTGGCGTTCGTATATAAACAGCTGGCGCCGGTGCCGCAGGCTCAGGATGTGGTTATATGTATAATACCGCTGTGGTGCGTGAACGTGTATAGTGCGACAGTTGGAAGGAAAGAAGAGGAGAAGGGTGTATATATATATGCGTCTGCTGTTTGTTTGGCCTGCGAGGGATGGGGTTTTGGAAGTTTATACACGGTGCGGGAGTTTGGGTTCTTTTTTCCATGTGTGTGTGTGTGTATACAGTAGGGGTTTGGAACGTTCGATGTGTACCGTATCAAACTTTGTTATAAGAGAACCACTGGCTACCGATTTTCCTATATATATATACTTCAATTGTTCCTTTTATATAACGTATATATATCATACTAGCAGACTACAAAAAGATCTCTCCTCTTACTTAACCTCGAGTCTGATAAAAAAAACCATAATCCCTGTAAAACGTTCTCCTTTCGCTCATAGATATACGCGTACACCATCTATATCTATACATATATAAACCGCATCATCTTCGCTGTAAATGGAGAACCACGAGAGTCGCGCCGGCGCCAGCTATACCTGTGTGTATATGTATATATATATACGCTAGCAATTTTCCATGAGGTATAAATAATACACGCGCGTGCGCACATATGGTTATAGATCAGCTGCACGCGGAGCAAATTGATCGATCTCGAAGGCGCTTGTATTGGCGCCGATGTACGATGAAGAGGAGAGAGAGAGAGAGAGAGAGGTTTTCTTGTTGTACCGTAAAGTAGTTGGAGACTTTACGATGGATGTGGTATGTATAGAGATTGTTATAGTGCAATATATATGTATAAGGTAAAAATATCGTTTGGAAAAAACGAATATATAAATAGATGATATGTATGTTTTTTTCGTGATGTTGCAATGATAACGATTTGGACGTAGCGGTTGTTGTCGTCGATAACTCGTTTCCAGGATTATATATATATGAAGAACTGCGCGTGCGGTAATATTGCAATATTGAATGTAACATAGCGCCTCTTATACACCCGCGTAGTCGGCAATCGTTGCTACCTCGCGCACTTTATATATATAGGAAAGTGGACAATCGTAACCGATCCATAATCTCTCTCTCTCTCACCGTTCCTTCTATTTACCTCTAAAATACACTTCGCACCCGAATATAGTTACTAGTAGACTCCTTATCCTCACGTACACATATACGTGCTCGTACATCGTTTTATCCACCGTCACGATCGCACATCTTCTTATCCTTATCTCTTAGTATAATATAACGCGTGTGAGGTATATCGAGCGCTCATATCGCGCTATTACATTTACAAGTATTCACACTCGATGACGTAGTACACGATATATAATATACAAGACGACGTGTTTATGAATGCTCGCGTTCGTTCGTCCCGCATTCCACGGACAATCAAGATTCTCGAGCGCGTATGTATATATGTATATGCGCGCGCGAGCGATCTCAATCGGGGTCTTCGCTCTCTAGTTTAGAGTTCGCGCTATTTTCGCGGGATATGTGCGTGGATCGTACGTTGATATGTATGTATATGTATATGAGTTTGTTGCTTTAAGGTGCTAGGGGGGGAGAGGTTGGAATTTTGTGGAAGGAAATGCGATGGATGGGTTGTGTGAATGTACGCATGTGGGAGATGTTGAGAGAAACGTATGGCTGTTGGTTGAGGTTTATGGTTAGATTTAACGAACAGGGGGGTTGTTTGTTTATTGAGGGTAGCCGGGTTGGGGAAAAGTGAGGTTGTGGGAACGAAGAGGAAAATTTGTTCGATGAAAAAAGTTTATACGTGATTGTGTGTGTATTTTGGGGTATGTTTCTTGAAAATTTTTAAAAGGGATGGATAAATTCATGCGACAATCGTTCGGTAAAAAATAGTCATTGTATTATAATTTTTAATAATTCAAAACAATAATATCCTCCACAAAACTTTTCTCCTCCGTGTAAAATTTTGTAGTAACAATGAATTCAACTTCAAACTTGACACTCTTCCATCAACCCATCTACATCGTTATACACTCCTCAACTTCAAACCCAAAAAAGCCACCTACACTCTAAAAAAATTCCAATCCTCCCACGCTCACGGAATCTTCGGAAAAGTCTCAAGCACGCAGCAGCAGTGGCATCAGCAGCAGTAGCAGCAGCCAGTGGCACGCACTTGGCGCTGTTAAGGTCTCGTTATTTTCGACGCGCGCAAGATGCTAACCAAGCGCGCGCGCGGAGCGGGCCACGTGCGCCGTAAAGTAGCGTTTGCTATTATTAAACGTTGTGTATGTATTCGGTGTGGCACTGCGTGCGCAAAGAGAAAGAGAGAAGAGGAGAGAAAGATCGGGAGTGAATTTTAATGAGACGAAAAGAGAGCGGCGATGGAGGTTGTTGAGGATGGATAGGTGTGAAGTATATATAATAAGCGGTGAGGAAACATTGTATATAGATATTTGTTTTTTATAAGCGAAAATATGAATTTTGATGGGAAATTTTTTTTTTTCGTTGATTTATTTTGTTGAAGCAAAGGAACAGTGGTATCGAGCTTGAAAAAAAAACAATAATACTCAAGTACTGTGGAAAATTTTATTTATGTATAATTATTATTAGTTTTTGGTGCCACATGAGTAGCCTAATTTTGCGGAATGCGACCGTACCGATAAACGGTGAGAAAAGAAGAAGAGTTATTAAACAATAAATTTCAGCTATTTCGTTCACGACCGTACGCCCACGCGCTGCATATATATACATATGTCGTGCACACGCGGGGTGCGCGCTACGGACTTTTTTACGATACACACAAAATACACGCACGCTTTCGTGAGTCTGACGTAGACTTTGTACCTCCTTTTCTCTTTTCTTTCAAAAAACGCGTATATACGCGTGCGTTTACTCTCTCGCTCTCTTTCGATTCCGATAAATTTTCGGTAGGCGATTCACGATTATATTTATAACCGCTGCGGTTCGGAGCGATTAATTTACGCGTGCCCGAAATCACGTGCCTACAGATTGGTTATAATCTGTACACATGTACACGACGTGTTACATATTTTTCTTAACCAATCGTCTATATATAGATGTAAAATTTGCCAGAATTAAATACGATCGGATCGTAACCCTCGTTGGTATACACTTGAAAATAAAAATCGGAGAAAAGAGGCGCGCAAATATAACCGTCCCGGGGATACTGGGAATCGTGTCTTGCGTAAAAGTGAGAAAACCTAGTCGATGTATATATATGCATGTATAGAAAATAACGGCACGGTCCAATCGCATTGTGCGGGCTGTGGGTGATGCGTATATTGTGTCTATTAGAGATCGGCTCTCTGCGTAAGTGTGACTGTGGTTCTCTAGAATTGTTATCGCGTGCCAGAGCGAGGAGAACAGATACTTTGTTTGTTCGCGGACAGACTATATACGTTTGTTAAACTGACGAATGTGCTGGTTATTGTCTTTGTGTGTTTTTTGCTATTTTTGAGGGTACAGTTAAATTTTTAGACTAATAATTGTACCGGCGTAATTACATTACAATTAATATTTTAAACATATAATTATAATAATTCCTGTTCAATATTTATATCATATTATTGGCGTAAAATTGATTTTGTTTAAAATATGTACTTGTACAAGCGAACACTGACCCAAACCAAAAAAGCTATATTTAAGCGGACCTAAAACTTCATCTTCCATCCCCCAATAAATCACCCATCCCAAGGAGCCTCCTTCAAAACAACCGACTCACATGATATACACACACACGTGGCGATGCACACTATGCGCTCTCTCTTACAGGTGCACGCGCAGCATTCTCTGCCTGAGCATCAACAGAGCAGCAGCAGTCGCAACAGTAGCTTTCATCTTCTGCTTCCACATACACAGCACATAGGCGTTTAATGCACAGCTGCTTCTTATACACATAAATATATATACGAGAGGTGCCGAATTGAATTTTCGCGCTTTGCGAGTGCGTGTATATATACGTGAGTGATATATAGCATATGCGGGGGCACATATTATAGCCTTGGCTCATGCGAAACTGGATCGCTGGAAAGCCGCGTGCGTGTGTTGGATTTTTCCCGTACTACAACTGTATTGGTAGAAAACGCGTGTGTATAGCGCCTGTAATTTAAATAACGTCGTATATGCTCGATTTGATTGCTTTATTATATTCATGCGCGTTAAACGCGGGGTACTATTTTTAGAATGCCGTGTGTGTGTACATTTTTGATATATATATATTTTTTTTGCATTATATATAGATAAGTTTGATAAATATATTGAATAAGGGGCAGGTAAAGCGAACGATACAATAACAAAACAAAAAGAAATTACGTATTTCTCGGTTTCGAAGCGTATATAACCGTTGACGCTCGTTTTGTGCGATGTATATACATATATTTATACACCCAGTTGAGTGGCCGAGTGCAGGAGAGAAACATGGGACGTGCATTTGCATACATATATATATACAGCGTGGACTTTGACACTACGCGCGCGCGCGTGAGTGAGAGAGATAAGGGAGTTTATCGACTACGCGAACGAGCGTTAAAATATGCCCCGAAGCTTCGACACGATGGTCGAGTATATAATTATTTCGCGTAATTAATAAGCTTGTTTTTACGGGCAGTCTATATATATTTAAAAGAAAAAACACGGGTCTGATGAACGTTTTTCTTGTTCTTGTTGTTTGTAATTAAAATGGTTCTAACGAGTCAAGGGAAGAAAGTAACAATATATAACCAAATTAGCATCATTGAAACGTGACAATTGTTTATATATGCATCATTATACGACGGTTTGTGTTAATAGAGAACCACGAAGAGAAAAAATTTAATTTCACAGAATCATCAATATAACCGTGTAATTACTAAAATAGTATACCTAGATGAAAGGTGCATATTGAGCAACAAACCACCGTACCAACCAATAATATATATCTCGCTTCGATACCAGGTTTTTTTCTCTTCCTTAAATTACATCTCATTGCCACATTTGCGATTAATTAAATCGACACTAACTATATACACAGCAAATGCATTTTCAACTCGTTTAACTTATTATTAATTAAACGGCCACCGCGTTAATAAGAGCTTAATTAATCATCATTATCGCTGTCGATATCGCAGCGAGAATGACGAAACTTTGGAAATACCTTTCACACCGGCGCTATATATACAAAAAAAAGAGGAAAGCGTAATTCGCGGCTGCTGTCGCAGAGAGGAGAGATGAATTATATACGCGACGCAAAGTGTGCCGCACGACAGGTTGAGTTGGGAAAAAAAGAGTCGCCGCGCGCGGTGTTATCGCGCCGGACAGACGCCGGTCTCGGCTATTGTTGTAATTGTCATCGTCTTTCAGTTACGTGTACAACCTGCTGTCGATTAACTTCAAAGCGATTCTATATCTATATTTATATTTATAAACATAAAAAACATCGTTCTTTTCATTACGCTGTTATAAAAAACAGTTACCAAAAATCTTTTACATCATCATATCTATAATATCTGCTTATATACCTATCAACCACGCGCGCTCGTAATCATTACACACCAATTACGATAACAACGAAACCACCTGACCGTGAACTCGACTCTCCTCAACCTACATAACACCAAATCAACAACCGTTCAATCATCACCGCACGTCATCATAATCATTCACGCATACGAGAGAAAGAGAAAAAAGAAAAGAAAATAAAACCTTCACGACTTCTTTTCCACTATATTCGCGCGACAAATCGCCACAACGTCGAGAGGTTCAATTACGCGCCAAGACATATACCCATCTCTTTCTTTCTCCCTCTGCTAAATATAAAACTCTCTCTGTATACCATCGTTGTCGTCGCGCCATCACCACCACCACTGTCGCCGCCGTCGTGGCTCCCCTTATCGTCGCCGTCGCTATATACCACCCACTTTCCACCTACTCCTCTGCGTCTATCCACATACATACGGAAAAATCATACTCGTACATATATACATACAAAGAGAAGGTATAATTACCAGGCGCGTTGTTACTGCTACTGCTACTAGCATTCGCGTCCTCGTTATCGTCGTCCTCGGCGATCTCCTGCGTAGCATCGTAGTCGAAGCCGTGGAGTAGAGCGGCGCCATCAGCAACGTCGCCGTCGATCGACGCAGCCGGCGACGCGACGGCAGCCGTCGCGACGTACAGCGTCGTCAGCGTCGCCGCCAATAGTACGATCAACTCCCGTGGCACCATATCGGTCTACTTTTTTCTTTCTGTCTTTCTTTTTCTACCCTCCTGCTGTGTATTGCGGCGCCGAAACTCTTCGGGGGTGTACGCTGCGGATTGTTTACCAGTGGGTGAACATGTATAATTGATGATGGAGAGTAGGTGAAGAAATGCCGGTTGATCGGTGTCTGGCGAACGGGTATCTAACCGATTTCAGAGGTTTGACACGCACCTTCTGTATATCAAGGATAGACGAAGGCAAGTATAAGACCTCGCGAACCACCGCAATTTTTCTTGAGAAGAAAATCGGCACTTAAGTATATATCTCCCAATCACTTTAATCTATATATGTATAAATTCTTCTCCACACCACGAAAGTTCCAACAGTACAATCCTATAGAAACCACCTTAAGTATCCTCGAAATACCAACGAAACCCTAACCGATTTCACTTAACGCGGTTGGAGAACGAGCGAGCGAGCTAAAAGAGAGAACCACACGTATACGCATATAAAACACACGGCTCCCCCGATCGAGCGCTCGCGAGCGACTGAGAGCAGCGGCGCGCTCGACAGAGTTTGCTTGAAAAACCAGCGCCGCGGCGTATACTCACTCCCCTCTCTTATAATGTACGTGTGCGTGTGTGTGTGCTATGCAGCAGCGCGCCAACAAGCGCCGGCGAGAGTGAGTAAGGCACGTGGTGGTAGGGGAGTTGAGAGAGAGAGAGAGAGTGAGCCTGCTGCTGCTGCTGTTGCTGGCGCCTGCCTTGCGGAGCGCCACGACGGCGCGCACGTGTGCACGCATGCCGGGTGAGTGTATATAGAGGGACCGATGGACGGATGTGTGCGCGAGGCGTCGTCGTCGTTGTTGTCGTCGTATTATAGTGGTGGTGGATATAATAGGTATGAGGACCTGTGTTATAGTATTGTAATGTTATAGTATTAAAGATGAATTAGAGTGAAAAAACTGCTAAAGATTAGGTAGAATTGTTGCACCGAGACATTAGTGGATATTTACTAATTATCGGTAGAAAAACGTTGAAATATTGGAATATTTAAAATAGCGAAGATTAATTTTTTTAAATGGTGAATATTTATTAAGGATTATAGTAACTAATTTTTAATATGGGGTTTTCACTAATTCAACATAAGAGTATAGAACTTTTTTTATGTAAGAATTTTGAATGTTGCCGAAATATAATGATTCGAAAAGGTTTTACGCGTGTGTCTTAAGGAAATTCATATAATAATAATTACTCTATATATTTCGGAACCGAATGAGTATAGTTTTATCGGTATATTCGAAAATCACGCGATGGCATACTTTAATTTCAATAATAACTATATATATATATACGTGAGATGATCTTGTTAGTAACGTCGTTTTACTTCGCCGTCTAATTACGAAAAATATAGCTCGCGAAATATAGAAATCATTCTTGTGCGCACGCATAGCAGCATCAACAGCAGCAGCAGTCAAAAAGGCAAATCACAACAAAGCCATCAAACCGTTCCGGGAGCTCGTTAAAACCTTTTCGTATATATATAATATTTTATGTCGAAACTAAAAGCGCTCATAAAAATCCTCCATCCGAGAGAGAGCGAATAAGGAGTAGCATATATAAGGTTAAGACGAGACGCGGTCCCTTGCCTCTAGAGTAATTAAGTCGTGCAGCAAAAAATACAATCAATCTCATCTGTACGCGAGTTAAAATATCTATAATTATATAGTTCTATCGGTTCTTTCGATTGCAGAAAAATTATCTTCGTAACTGTAAAAAAGAGTTAAAAAAAGGGCAGAGTCCAGTCTGTGAGACAGAGACAAAAGAGTCGTGGTGGGTATAGCGGTGCGATATGCATTTATATATACGCGATTCTCTTTCTCTCTTGGTGCATATATTTCTTCCGATTCTTTTCCTTGGAGTTCTGCTCTATACATACACGCTGCTACGAGTCCACACGCTTATTCATCGTGCTCTATTTTTGTCTCTTTTTCGAGAACTCGCAGGCATGTGGTTATTATTTTCGCGGGGTTTCTTTTTGCATTATATAGTTGCGTGGTCTCGTCATTCGTATTTGTACAAGTGTCTATTTAATTATACAAGAAGCGTGTGCGTGTTTGTATAGAGGAAAAGATGTGTGTGTGTTTGCGTGTTTATTCGAATAACGAGGGATAATAAAGAAATCAATCGCGTGACATGGGTTCAGAAGCAGAAATCGGTTGGGTATAAAGGTGACGATTGTATTTGTATAATGGTACTGCGAGGTGTAAAATTTGGTTTGGTACTTTATACATACCGATCATATAGAAGATTAACGATTACAAAGCGTAACTTAATATTAATTTTTGAGGTGGATATTGAAACGGTGAAAAAACATTCACTTCGTATTTAGTATACAAAATATCGAATTTCGATTTTCGTGACGCTGAATTACGTTATTGATTTGTCATTTTTTTTAATCAATGTATATAATTAGAATATTTGGATTGCCAACTGGTAATGAAGACTAAAAAAAAAATTATCGGTATGGTTATTGTCCAAATAATGAAAACTGGCTCTAACCACAAATTAGAAAGAAGTATAGTATTAAATAATAATGTTCATTACGTGTTGACGATTCAACTACGTAAGTAAACAACCTAAGTCGAACTAAAAATACATTCGATACTTTACAAAGTCAATAGCAACCTCACCCATTCCACAACTACATACAAAAAACAACTTCCTAAACCTCTTCTATCCACATCCCTCAACCACTTCAAACCCCAAATTTCCCCGCCGCATTATAATCCAGCACACCGATCAATTCTCCACACTCCTCGATTCCTAAAAATCGCAAACATTCGCACACCCGCACACACACACATATATCCGAAACCTCCGAAGACCGGCGACCGCCCGCATGATCCGTCGCTACCACCGCCACCGCCGCCGTCTCGCCCGTTCGTCTCGCCGCTTCGTCTGCCTCGTCCCTTCGTTCTCCTCGTTATCGTTGGCGGCGGATCGCCGGCGACGATGCAGCAGCAGCGGCAGCTTGTACACCTGGGCCTATATATGTAATATACTCTTATACCCACGTGCCCTTTGTGCTATTGAGACGTGTATATAGCGACCGGTAGCGTTCGTCGACGAATTAGCGGTGACCGGTGTCAGCTGGTGTACGTACGTATAATACAGGATGGAGGAAACGTATGTACATATAATGTTATGTAATAATGTAATGAGAGCTGCGTATTATACCTAAATCAGAGCAAATATATATAAGTATTATTATACAGCGCGTTGTCATATTACATCCTTTTTCTTATATTATACGACATTTCGAAAATCTTAACGAGACCGGAAGTACCTTATTTTCTTATTTCCTTCGTTTTATATATATGACCGTGTCTCTCTCTCTCTCCACGGCCTCTTGCCCATTATATACGACGTTCGTATGCGTTTGCTCTAATTTAATATTTCGCATATGTCATATATACGCGCGGGTACCTATACTATAGCGGCCACCTAAAATAGACTACCTTCAAATTACTCCCGCACGTAATTTTTCTAGAATTGACGTTAAAAAGCGTCGTGCAAAGTCACGCTGTATATATGTGTGGGTAATTATTTTTATCAAGACTATTAACGTTCTTTTAGTCACAATTCAAACAAAGAGAACGACATATATAACTACCGCGTCTGCGTTCGGAGATATACTTTAAACAGTTGCCCGGTGACTAAATCACCACAACTAAATCACAACCTTTCTTCAGCACACATACACGTATACATATACATATATAAGAAAAAAAAATCAATTTCTTTCAACATATATATACATGTATACACACGTAGGGAAGCAGCGACGGAAGACGAAAAAAAAACAACGAATATGGGTTCCAACTGTGCGATCCTCTCGATCGTTACATATATATATATATATATATATACACAACAGACACACGCGCGTGTGTTGAGACCCTCGCGCAGTGTATACGGCAATGGCATGAGAAAAAGAAGCGCAGGAAGTGGATGACTCGCGGAATGAGAATAATTCGTCCGAGCTGTTGTGTATATATGTGTGTGTGTGTATGCGGGAGATCGAGCATGAATAGGAGCTTTTTTTAATGAGGTTGTGTGGCGCATTGTTTCGTTGAGCGTGCATATACTACTGGCTATATGGTTTGTAGTATATACATAGGGTGGACGCGATGCATGATGACGCGTCATATGTGTTTGGAAAAGGTTGCGTTTATTGGGTTAGAGATGAAAGAGAAAAAAGAAAAAAACGTGGGAGGTGGGTATATAATTCGAGCATGGTTATGAGGTATATTGGGCGTTGACAGATGGGCCGCGCTTCGAAATGTAATTTTTACGTTTTTTTTTAACAAGTGGTTAATTGAGTAAATTTTTACGTTTTTAATGTTTTTATATAGTATATATTATTTATAAATAGTGTACCATAATGAAAATAAACATAAACGATAAAATTGCACACGTCGTTCGCGATATTTTTACATAAGACATATAATACACCATCACATCGTCGCCGAGTTATCTCAGCCCGCCGTTATCGTCAATTTATCAGTTCGAACAAATACACAATTCCCATTTCATCACTGTAAATCACCAGCTACCATTTTACACTATATATATATATGTATATATACATACAGACAGCCGTTTTAAAACTGCTATACCTTCCTTCCATCCTCGCAACATTCAATTACCAGCTCCCCTCTCGTTCTCTCTTTTTCTACCTTCTCAGCTTGACTCTCAGTCTTCGTCCTTTCCTATATACATATATATACACCTTCCCGCACAAGAAGCGAGCGGTGAGTCGAGAAGCCGCGTGGGCACACTGTACAACACAGAGGATACCGCTCTCTCTCTCTCTCTCTCTCTGTTAACCGATGCTTATCTAGGGAATTCGGCCGCGTCGTAAGGTTTTCGCTTGCTTGCCGTATATATATATATATATATATATATATACGCATACAGACAGATGGTAATCGTACACCAGTAGTGCACGCAGCTCGCGACTTTTCCGGGAAGTCAGCGGGTACGTACCTGTATAAGCTTTTCCGGAGTATATGTATATAGTGCGGGTATAGGATGCGCAGGTTGGGAGGAAAAAAAAAAGAAAGAGAAAAGGTGTACGAGAGAAGAGAGCGAGAGAGAGAGAGTGGGATCGGTTTAAGTGGAGAACGCTGTTCGTCGCGGCTTGCTAATTTGGCACTTTAGATTACGCGTGAGCGCTGAGAGAGGGCCAAGGTCGAAGAGCCGGGTTGGGTTTTGGAGGTATTGGGTACGGTAGGATAGCGTATTATTATATCGTTAGAGTGATTATTGAAAGTAAAATTCGTGGTTCGGTTGTTGTTATTGTTATGAGAGAAAAAAATTTAGTTATTGTTTACTTAAACGATTTAGACATTTTGTCTATACATATGCATGTAGTAAATGTGAAAAACAAACACTGACAAACTACTGTTCTCTTATTATCAGGAAGCTCGCGGGAGATAATAAGAAGAGAAAAAGCACCGAACCCGCCTCGACATGCACGCGTGTATATATATGTATGATTCATCGTCAATGTTTATATAGATAAATTTTTACTTTTGATATGCTACTTACTGCAGTTGCATTATGCCGCGAAACAATGCGCAAACTTAACCTCGATGTATATACCCACATGTATATATATATATATACTGTTCGGGAACAATGAATTATTATTAATTTCCCCTTCGATTCTCACAAAGCATTGATATCGTCCCTGAACAAAAAAATCCCTCGGAACGAAAACGTTCGATGACTGTATGTACACACAATAACGCGAGAACCCGTACATATATATTTCGTCAGCCTCTCGCGATTATCTATATAACACTTAAATGTCTAAAAAAAAAAAAAACATTTAAAAGTACTACGGTACATATAACATTTTCTTGTTCACGTATTCGTTCTCACGCGGCATGCGTGATCTTATCGTCGCGTCGCAATTACGTCGGCGGCTGGACATTGCTGTACTGTACACTTTCTTTTGTTATTTACCGTGAGCACTCGTTTCTCATTTTCTCCCGCGACACGAATATACAGTGGGAGGGTTCGTCGCGCTGTGGTATATTACAGAGATTTTCGCTTTGGAATGCAATTATTATATAGGAGTGAGACTGAGTGTGTATATATATATATATAAAAGAGTTAAGTCGGAACGTTTGATTAGTAATTTTGGTTTATTATTTTGTTGGGCGTGAATCTGAATTTCACTATATACGAGTAGTTATTAAATTTTTTTTGTTTTTTTCATTAGTTGGAATTGACAATTGTAAAGTCTCACATTTTTGTATAGAGTATAAATAAATTATTATATCATCACCGTTCCTACTAAAATATTACGCATATATTATATACCACCGCAGTACTTACTTATACTGAGATAAGAGAATACCTTTCAATTCGAAACAAAACTAACAAAATTAACATCTTATCATTTTTATATACACATATCTTGCGCACACATACGCATACGAAACTCTCCCTCTTATTGCGTAATTTTTCATTTCGAACCTCACCTCGTCTCCTTTACTCACAATATATACATATCCTCTCCAACTCTACACTCCTCTCTCTCTCTCTTACACTCCCTTATCGTCGTAAATTCCTCGCGCACGAAATCCCATTTCCATCCTCTCCCTCGTTTCATGATAATTCCTATCGGTTCTCGAATTTTAGCGGTCTTATCAAAAAAAAGCCCCTTCGGCTAATGGTGCAGTCGTATAGGTATTTATTCTTCGTTTGATGGCAGGGACGACGATAATATCGGGTTTTTCAATTTTTCAAGGTGTGTGTGTGCACCGACCAACCAACGTGCTTGGAATACACAAGTTTCCTCTTTTTTTTGTTGGTTCTTGGGAATTCGATAGAATGCGCTGCTGCTGTGGGATAATGGATGGCGTTAAAGGTGAACGCATCGTCGCTGAGTATAAGGATCGAGAGTGGTTTTGGATTGAGGCCGCGCGCGAGCGATGTATATAATATAAGGAATGTTGTATTGGTGGGCGTTGTGTATATACAGTCGTGTAGAATCGTTGGGATGGGTTGTCGTTGTTGCGGTGAGACAAATGTTTTTGTGTTTTTTAGGGGAAGGAGAGGATATTGTAGCTACTTGGATGGTATATGAACTAGTAAACATGTTGTATTAGGGGTAATTTTGACGTAGTGGAAGTTGATGATTTTTATCGGACATGGATTATTCTTATAATTTTTTAATTATTTTTACTTAGTAATTGAACAATAGGAGAAGAAAGATCGTTGAGAAGTAGAAGGAAAATCGGTTGGCAATTGGGACGAAAATATGAATTATTATTTTAGCCTGAGTAAATATAGTGAATAGATGAAAATGTATTATTTTTTTATTACTAAGTATAATGAACAGTAATCCAGGCAAAAAGCTGGTATCGCAATAACGATTCGACTCACACAGTACGAGTCAACAAAATATTCTACAAATCATATTTCATTTATAAAGAAAAGACATCAACAGATATTATTTTATAATTACGTTATAAATGCTATAAATATATAATTATGTTATGTTACTGATTTGTCAAAGAATTTTAAGTAAGCTTTCTCAGGTTAACCTGTTAACCTACGTTCCCAGGATCTATTATCCAAGCTACAAAAGACAAATTTCTTTTGACATTATAATGTGAAAAGTAATGAATTATTACTATAGTATTAAATAAACACACCACGGTTTTTCTTATATTTATTTTCCTGGAATAAAGATAAATAAGAGGTTGTCAAATTAGTATGTAAGTTGGCTAAATAAGTTTTTTATGTACAAGACTGATGCTCAGGTAATTGATATATCTATATATGTAGGATTAATTTATAAATTACTTATTTCAATAAATAAATAAATAAACATTCATTAAGCAATACCTAAACTCCCGTTACCACGACACCTTTCTTCAACCCAACAACCATCAACCGTCGTCACACACAAGGCTATATACACACAACCTATACTTCGCCTACATATCCGTTTTCTTATCCGTATATAGCTATATGTCTCGTCGCTCGCACATCCTTCTATGAACGTCTTATTCTTAGACTCATTCACTCGCGCACACGCGCGCACGTCGTCTGAATATTCAACGAGATAGAGTTATATATGTCGCTGCACACGAGGCAATAGCAAAGCGCCACTGAATATATATTATACATACATACACAAAACACCTTGACAAAAAAAGCAATCGCACGCGCGTACGCGATAATTGATTAACATATCGCGCGATGTAGCGTTTGGTTATAAGTTTTCTTTTTTTTGTAAATTGAAACGTCGCGGTGTTACGTTATTTACAAGTGTATGCGTAATATATAAGGGTATATGATGACGGTACGTGTGTGTCTGTGTATACACGCCCTGAAGCAAAACGAGCAGGCGAATAATTGTGCAGAGTATTGCAATCCTGTCGGTGGTGATGATGATAATGTGCGTGTGTACGGCCGGTGTGTAATTTATTTTCGGCTACAGTGTATTATATAAGTGTTCGCGTATACTCTTTGGGTTATCGTTGTTACGGTTGTTGTGTAGGGTTAAGGAGGTGTATATAGGGCTGGGTGCTGGATTTCATATTTCACGAGCGGTGATGGTGTTTGAAGCTGATTTTTCGGGAACATGGGGATTGATAATTGTAGGGTGGGTGGTGATCAAAGTGTAATTAAAATTTAGAAGAAGTGTTTAGGGGGGATTTTTAATGATTGACAGTAGCTTTGGATGGTTGAGCAGAGTGGAAATGGTTAAAAGTGTTGTGTAACATATGTGTATTCTGTGTAGTTGAAATTTACGCAAGCATGTGTAAAATCTTCATTGACACAAATTTGTACAATATCTCAGATTTACACAATTTTTTTTTATAAAATTTTATTATTTATAATATTTTTGTAAATTTGGGAAACTCGCGTATTACATAAATTTTTTGTAAATATTGGGATGAATTCTTTAAGAGCGTAGTTTATTTTTTTTTAAATTTTAATTTATATACTATTACGATGAGTAGTATTAAGAAAAAAATAAATAAATAATCGTCTAATCTTGATCTCTCTGACGAGTATTAAAATATCGATGACATTGTCGTCGCATCGATTAATTAAAATTTTATGAGCAGCTGCGATATACTATTTTTACGATGGTGTTCAACCCGTTATTCTAATTATCAATCTCCAATCTTAATCAGCGAACCTAACGACATACATGTGTTACCACAGCTAATTCCATTGTAATTCCATAAACTTCCAAGTTTTTCCAAGTATACACCTAGCAAGTTCACTATACATTAATATATATACCTTTTTACATTTTTTAACCCTAATTCTCATCCCTTAACAACGTAAACCTTCTTTTTAGACACAACAACGCAGGACCCTTCGATGACTAATTATCTTGTGCCCTTAGCATACACGTCAAGCCACCTGGTCCCTCTTTCTCTCTCGTACGTGTGTGTTCTCCCTTGTCACGACCGGCGACGATGACAGGCATGTATATAGCTCTGTGGTTCTTTCGTAAGATGGTATAGATATATACACAGAGAGGATATATGTGAGGCGCCGCAGGGCGCATGCTGGGTTCGGGGAAGCGGCGAAGGGAAACGAAAGCGCTCGTTAAAAAAGTTTGATTGTGACTTTTTTCGTTTGTTTTAGCGGATGCAGTTGGGAAGGAAGGAGAAAGATAGAGAGAGATGATGTGTAATTAGAGGATTATGGGGTATATAAGGAGGGGATAGTTGAGGAGAGGTAAAGTTTGGAGTGATTAGGAAATGGGGAGGTTTAAGCGGAGGGTAAAGGTTTTTTAGAGCGAGTGGTCGGTAGTGAAGTTGTTTTGTGCTTTGTTTAATCTATTGTAGGGGATAGGTAGTAAATTGATGTTGACAAAACGACGCAGAATCAACATGTAAGAAAAAGGTCAGGTTAAACCAACAAGGATCCAACTCTAGATTTTTTTTTCGGGATATCTTGAATCTTAGCGCACTCTGCGAGCTTCGAGAAAGCTCAAGACATTACGAGTCGCTGATTTTGGACACGCTTTTACGGCGGACAATCAGTGAGTATAGGAAGGTCGTTTTTATTTTTTTCTCGTTGAAATGATTTCTTATGCTCCAAAATTTCAGATTTGATTTTTTTATTATAATCAAGTTTTTTTATATACGTCTCTGTAATTTATATTAAAGTAATTGATTATTTTATTTAATTATACTTCCTTTCCACGTTCCTTGAGAGAATTTAATAACAATATACTTTGAGCATCAAAATATAAATATACAAACGCTGCAAAACGAGTGAAAGAAAACAAGAATTGTTTATTTCTATAAAAGAATAATGTAATTTTAGCTTTGGTAAATAATTATTGATAAATTTTTTCTTTATTCTTTTAACAAATATAAAAATAAAGTATCTAAAATGTTGTTTATAATCATAACTTCTATAGTCCCTCTTAATTGAAAATAATTAACGATCCTCTCGAGCGATAATGTCTACATTATACGAGTACTGAATTATGGCTTTTACTTCATCCAGACAGTTTTATAAGAACCATAAAAACCGAGAAGAGGCAAAAAAAACGCGATTATGATTTACGCGCCAAATTAAATACAAAAACATCATCAGAAATAATAATAAAGATTTTCCTCGTCTATGTATACATACGTGTACATACTAAAAATTTTATACTGCATTCTAATAATCATCATATGATTTTACCGTGAACGCGCGTGCGCATAATCACTACCTTATTACCAAGTAATAATTTTTCCTTAATACGTGAGAGAGAGAGAGAGAGAGAGAAGAGTTCACCTCTATATACTTATACCCAATGTCTTAATTATCGCAATGAATTACACGCTTGCAGCGCCTCCCATAGTAAATAAGAAAAAAGAAAAGGTTCCGGACGAATTAATTTTTCGAGCACATACGTGCAAATCACGCGCGACCGTAATTTCGCGAACACAACGTGCGATTACCCGTTAATTATCGTAAAGGTGACCATGCGCGTATGTATATTATATATCTGTGTGTTGTGTATGTGCATAAATTTAACGACGTGATGGTCGATTTATATACACACACGTACGTACATACATTCGAGCAGGATGTAGGTGTATATATACGCATATATTGTATGTGTATATGTATATATATGAAATTGCTCGATAACTCAGGAGTGCGGGTCGCCTCCATTAGGCGTCTATAAATCCAAACAGACGTTGTAATAAAAGCCAACGGCGTAGGAGAGGGGAAGGTGGGAAAAACAAAGTTACACTGAGAGAAAGAGAGGAGGAGGAGAACGAGAGCGAAACGTATATGTGTGTGTGTACAGCAGATGTGTGCGCAAGAGTTTAATTAAAGCGGAATACGTGAAAAGGCCACACGCGAGTGAAGTTTCGAGATGGTCTTTTTGGTCTTTGGTATAAGCGTCGGTTAGTCGTTGGTGGAAAGTGTTTTCGACGACGGTGTCTTGTTTGAATAGAGAAGCTGCGGCTGGATAACTGGTTGTGTGGCTTTAGATGCAGTAGTTTTATTGGTTGTCCCGTGTGTATAATGAAGGAATGTCACGTGGAAATGCGCGTAATACGAAGGGTTCGGCAAAATCAATAAGGTTTTAAAGGATTTCTGATATTTTGATTTTGGAAAGTTTTTTAAATATCAAAGTAGTGTGAAGAAGTTAAATACATGAGTCGATAAATGTTTATGAAACCCGCGGCAAATGAGTTTCTACCAATTCTCTTTATTTTTTCAAAAATAATAATATTCCTCGTTAATCATACAATTGTAGACATCGCTCGACACCTATAACGTACGCCCCACATCGCCTCTATACTCTACAAACTATATAATTTTCCTCGTTACACTATCCCGATTACACTTAGCACACTTCATATATACACACACACACACACTCGCATACTAGCAGCAGCAGCGCTTGCAGCTCTAATCTATTTATAATCGATCCAGTTTCGCCTTCGGAAAATCAGGAGGCGCGAGAAAAAGCCGAGTAGCAGCGCGCACGTATATACGCCTACGCTAAATTTGTACACACTTTTGCATATGATCGACCCACGTGTACGTGTCTTGTACACACTATGGTTATCAGTTCTCTACATCGTATTTTCTTACCTTTCTTTTTTGTCTTTCTTTCGTTACAATGCATAATGAAGTTGAATTTCCAAAGTGTCAACGTCATCGTGGCTGACGGTCATTCCGTGTAGCGAGTGATTTATATATCTAGGTGTTCACTGCCGCGTATATAGAGAGGAAAATGAGTGGTTTCGGGTTTTTGTGCGTGATTGCGTGCGATGCGTGTATACTATGCGTTACGCGGAGATGTGAAGTTGGGTATGTTAATATTACGTACGTTGGGATATTGTGCGCGGACAAAACTTAAATATTTACGTTGTTGTGGTAAGTTTCGTGGATTTTGGTTTGCGATAATTGTAGTATATACTGGGTAAATTGTTGGGGCTAGATTAATGAGTGATTCATGTAAAAGAAAATTAAAAAAAAGTTATTAGATTTCATAACTGAAATGCAGTACTGAACATCTTGCTAGGAAAAATCTTTAAAACACGCGGGTATAACGGGAAAAAAATTGAACCATGTCGTATACGCGCACATTCACATCACGTGCCATATAAATTTGCCAGCCAACTTATCCGTGAGTTTCCTGCAGCCTGTCTTATAATCACCTTATATGAAAAATCCAGCGCGTGCACTTTCTCGCAAGTCACTCTAAGCTCGTTACACTTATCACCGTAGCCATCACGCACATATACGACGCGAGCTTCACTTTTACGCAATTGGACGTAAATTAAGATTAATTTGTTGTTGTTATCCATGGCGGCGGTTACAAAAACAAAAAGGCTACTGTAGCTGCGCACTATTAAATTTCTCGCAGTTTTGAGATTTTATATCTAGACTATACGGTCAGTTGTGTATACATATACGTTAAAACCTTGTGAATTAGCCGTGCGGAGGAATAAAGTAAATTTATATCTTCATTTTTTACATTTACGATGAATTTGATTGAAACAATTAGCTAAATTATAACATGTAAAGATTTCTTGCGCTCCGTCAGTTATTTGAAAATTTAATATCGTAAAGTCATACATTTAAATTAAAAAATTTCCTAAATAACATTCCTAACACATTATCTCAGAAACTTTTACTGTTACTATTACAAAGCTTCCTCTAGGAGCTGGAAGCAAAAAAATTATCGCAGTGAAATTGTGAATAAAGTAATGCGTTATTCGGGAGTAAAGTCGAAGATTATTTCCGTGGGTGAGACAATACCAGTTATTATTCATGGGAGTGGTCGACTTTATTTTCTTTGTTACATAATAATAGTCTCTGAATTTTAAACAGTGCATGATCACCGATACTAAGTTAGCGGTATACTTATAACGGTCAATCAATGAATATTCACTAATTTTCAGTGGGTTTTCACTGATTATCAGTTACGGGTGCACCACTGATTTTGTATCAGTGTCTCATGTGCACTGATTCAATTATTTTAATTTGGATTTATTCAATTAAGTCAAAGAGAGTATTGATGGAAAGTAAATTACAAAAACTTATTCGAAATGGTTTTATACTTTTAACAGATTCCTAAGCCATTGTTTAATTAGACGGCGAAGTGGATAAAATGATCTCGTATAGTTATTATTGAAATTATAATTATATTCACAGATATTTTCTATAAATGCCGATTTGGATTTAGGGAGCTTGAAAATTCCATTAATCATCAAATGTCAGAACTCTAAAATTTCTCTCTTAAAATTCATTCTATGTGAGAATGCAAAATCAGTTAGACGCAATAATGGCGAATTATATACGTAAAATTCATTTTTGGTTATTCGCTCTCACAATGAAATTCTTCCAATAAGAATAGTGCGGCGAGAGGTACAGAGAGAGATATAGAGTCACGCGCAGTTGCGTTCGCAGGATATGCATGTATACATTGTACGCGCGAGTTGATAAATTCGTAATTTTATTGTGAAAGGCAACACTACATCGCGGTTTTTCAGCGCACGATTCGAGCGTGTAATCGCGCATATAAAGCACCGTTTCGAATCGTCTCCAAATGCATTCATATAGTATACACACACATTGTAGAGAGTATAGATGTATGTATGTATACCGCAAACTGAAAAACATTGGACAATACATAGATATATATACATACGCGCGAAATGCGATCATTCTTGTGCGTTATGCGTATTGTACACAACCGCGTATAGACCGAGATCTTATATTACAATGGTAATTGCTTCATTCTATATGTGTGTTCATGAGCTTAGACGCTCGCTCATACTATATAACTGCGGAAAACTGCAGTGTCTCGTAAACAGTATGGAAAATAATATATGTCCTTATAATATGTGAAGTATATATACACGCTTATACACATTACATATATACATACCGATCGGCTTATCTTGATTTTACGGAACGATTCGATTTTACAATGAAATCAACATAACACGTAATAGCTTCCAGATTGTAAATATGAGAAATAATGTTTAGATAATAATGCGAAAACGTTGCGGCCGGCTTATTAGTAACATATATGAACAAGTGTTTATTATGAAACTATTCTAATATGCAACAAGAATTTATAGTAAATTTTATAAATGATATATATACCCTTATAAGCAAGCTACACGCGTATACGAACCAGACCGCATACGATTAGTATATGCAACAGGACACATTATACAATTGTCCTTCGAATATTTTTTCAACCGTAAAAATCCAGAATTACAAATTCATGCACCTACAATACCACTTAAAACCCCAAAAATTCCCGCCCACCTTACCATCGAACCTTTCAATCGCCCTTCTACTCTCTCAAACTCGGCCAACTTCCTGTCTATCCTTCGCTCTCTAGGCGCCACCATACCCCTATACCGCCGTCGGCGACACTATGCGCTCTCCCTCTAGATGTGGGCGTCGAAAAATTGGCACGAGCCTGCACCCCCTATCCGTATTTATTATACACACACACACACACATATAGGGGTGAGTTTTTAGCGGGACGCGCCGTCGCCGCACGCTTCCTCGTGGCGGCGACGGCGCGTCGCGCGACTACGACGTCGTCGCCGACGACGACGACTCACTACTCTCTCTCTCTCTCTCTCTTTATATGTGTATACATACAAGATAGCAAAGCGAATTTGCCGCCGCAGTGGCGCGCTGCTGCTGCTGCTGTTCGTCGATTGCAAGGGGGATGGGTGCTGCGTTAATCGCGATGTTTTCTTCGGACGCGCCGCAGGGATGACGTGTAGGTAGTGTATAAGTGGTGGTAGTGGGGCTGGTGGTGGTATAGGAGAGATTGAGTGTTTGTGGGGTGAGAGAGTGGTGTTGTGGGGTACGAAGGGCGGATTGAAATTCAAATTTCGCGGGTGTAGTATTTGTGTAAGTGGAGGGTGTGGATGCAAGTTGTTTTTTTGGGGGTCTCTAATAAGCGATGTTATTTAAGAGTATAACGTTTTAATTTATTAATTACATTAAATGCGCTTTCGGCTAACTATTTGTTTATTTGTATATTTTTTCAGGTTATGATTATGATCATATTAGTTTCAATTCAGAAGGTCATTTTAATAAGTTCCAAATTGTACGATGATAACGTAATTTTCATAAATAAAATAATGAAATTTTTCTTATACTATTTTAATTATTCAGTTTTAAATACTCAAGTCACGAATTCAATCTTGAAAACATATTCAATTTTGGCGCCTATTCTACATGGACCAATCAAATGAGTCAACGGCAACAACCAATTAAAACAGCCTTGTTGTAATGACAGATATCATCCACATCACTTTTTAAAGAGAAGATAAATATATCCTGAACCGCTTAAATCTAAACGCGATTTTATTCTTATTAGATTGAAAATATTGTCAATGGTATTTTATAATGTATAAAGGTCACTATATTTATTAATAAAACATTATCGTTATAATAAAGTAAAGTTTCTCAATAAAATGCTACACATAATAATCGAATATATATAAAAAAAAAGAAACGAGAATTTATGGTCTCACAATTTTTATAGCACCCATAAATATCGAAAATTAATAAACATTAATTAACAAACTCCCTGTATTAATGGTGATTAATAACGTAATGTTTTATTACTTCAGCTTGAACAAACGGCTTCATGCATAACCAAACGGACATACAATTCTTTATTATGATAATACATATAATAAACGATCCAATCATCAAACTCGCCCGTGACTCTTTTTATGCGGCTCGAATTTTTAATCGGTATCTCTGACGCAGGCTGTGGGACAGCGCCGTTGAAAAGAAAAATCAAAAGAGGCATTTGCAAATGTAAAGCAAACACGTTTGCTGAATACATCATAATGCATACATACACATACACGCACACGTATATTCATAAATAAAAATCGTATTTTTATTCATGAATTCGCGCGGCGAACGGTTAAAAAAACTGCCACGAAGCGTTGTAACGCATTCTATTATTATTATCGCTCGAGCGCAAAAAAATCTGCATTACGGGGAAGATTAGTGGCGCCTCTTGCGATTTCAGGTAAAAAAAAGGTATATATGTATAATTACGACGTAATAAATGACTTGGTGTTGATAATGTTCTCGTATATCGACGGCTGTTTGTAAGAATTGAGGGGACATGTATAATATACTTATCGTGTATGTATACCGTCGGTGAGATTTTAATTACAAGTAGCTTTTAGTGGTCATTACGCATATCTCGGGGAAAGGAAACTTGCGAAACTGTCGTGTATAATTTGCGCATTTACTTTAGTTTTTAAATCTGTATAGATAGTGGTAAATGTGAACGATTGAATCTAATTTTCATCTGCAGTTGGTATGATTCTATGTATATAATATGTTCTACGTCATTTCGAGGAATTATAGTATTGTTAGCTGTTTTTGGATTTTGTTGGATTGGCGCTTTGAAAATGTGTTTTAAAGTATTTAATATACTGACTATATATTATGACTGTTTTACTAAAAGGCATTTTGCAAGTGGCCAAAGGTGAGAGGGATAGAGAAAAAAATATTGGAGAATGATAACGAAGTCAGTTAATTTGAATTTAAGCATAATTAATTTGAGAATCAATCCTCTTGAAACTGTTATCTCGATAGATTTATAAGAAGGGTCATAAGAAGATTTTATTTGTAATTAATTAGCTTCGTATATCTTTAAGTGTTTATAGGCTTAATATTGGTTTTTATATATAATTAGTAGTTTTTCTATGAATTGAATTGTATCGCCATTTCATAGTTTCATCAATAATTTGACGAATGATACCATGAAATTAATTACAGAGAAAAATTTATTAGTAAACTTTATTGTTTCTATAAGAAAATTTATTATTCTTTATAATAACGCTGGCATACACTTAACAAATGGGATTTTTATTGTCTTAAATAGTCATTTTTATGATGTTCGAAGGATATTTTTTTTAAATAATAATTTTTAACATTTTCTGTAACATTAAAAAACGCTCATGTCGAAGGTGTCCCACTGCTACTATAAAAATAATAAATTTTCTTATAAAAACAGTAAAGTTTACAGATAAATTTTTTTCTCCACGGTTTTATGCAAACACAATATTTTATCAATACAATATTAAAACGTTTTTACTCTCAATTTTACCAAAATTATTACGAACAAAACCCCGCAGCAAACCCCCACCGAGGCAAAAGAGCAAACTACACCGGCGCCAAAGTCGTTCATACCGATTATATCTGTCACCAACCCACATCAACCTCAAAAAAACATCTTTATTATATCCACCGTTCCACTTCATACCTTCTTACCAATCCACCACGCACCGCGTACATATACAAAATACAAAACCACGACGCGTGCAGCACCATGCAATTTACAGGCGCGTTTCGTGTGTAAAGTCACCTCAATATATGTATATATAGAAAAAAGGCGAGGCGCTCATATAAAGTGCGCGCACTCGGCTTACTTATTAGTCATTGGCGCCTCTTATTCGACGGTTCATGTCGCGCATACACACATGCGTGCGCGTCCGACTTTTATTGCCAGACTACGGCGCCTCGCGTACGCACATAAGTGTATTATATATATATATATATATATATATGTGCGCGTATGCTGCGAGGGATTTATAGCAAGAGGCGGTGTGGGTGTGAGGTGTAGAATTCGAATAGTCATGCGTATATGTGTATATGGTTGATGGTTAGGGTGGCGAAAGTCGCGGGATGGGTTCGGACGTTTTCTGTTCTCGGAAAAACCTTATGGGGTCTGGTAGATGAGGCGTATGAAAGGGAGTTTAATGAATTCTGGGTAGTTAGTACGTGGGGTTACGAGAGGGGAGATTTGTCAGCGTGTATTGTGACTGTTTTTTTTTATCTTACAGTTTTGCTTGGGTGTTTTAGATTTTTCGAAGCTTAGATAAATTTTATACTCAATTTAGAAAAGTTTGAAAGTAGATAAATATAAATTTTATTCATCTATTATATGTGATCATGTGTTTGAAATGTGAACTTGGATTTAACAAATAAATTGCAAAGAGTCAATCGATTCCTAATACATTAATTTTCGTTCTTTAAAGGAGTACCATTTTTAGCCAACTATCAAACAATCCTTATTTTATTTTTTTTAAACCGAAATTCAAACGGAAAAAATTTAGCTTAAAGGCTTGAACTAATATTTTTCATAAACTAGTATACAATATCCACAAAGTTTGACCACCTATACCTACTTATAGTCATGAATCGACGTCTTATTGAAATTGAAACTTATACTTGCACCGCAAATTAAATAACTCAATTTACTCACCGTTCGCCGAGTCTCTACCGATGCACCACAAGACCGGCTGCAACTGCTGTCTTAAAAATCTAACCGGTCGCCGATGTACGGCCGCGTCAGCTGAGGCCCGCTGCTCGCGTTCAGGAATCTGCAAAAAACACGAGCTGTGACAAATCGTAGTCAAGTACGTAAAGGTGAAGATGAAGCTTTGATGGAAATAAACAAAATGATGTTGGGGTGACCCGCAACATCTGGACCCGAAAAATGGATTCAACTGGGACAACTAATCGATTTTTTTTAAATGATTAAAAGTAGCTCTAGTTTAAGTTTTAAATCATTCCCCCGAAATTTAGAAAAAAGAATACAAGACTAGAAACCAAGAGCTTTTCAAATCTTTTTTTCAGAATTAGAAAATGTTGATTCCTTCAAAAGTTACGTGAGCATGAAGTTGAACTATACAAATTCTGGAGATCAACTGTTGTGTTGGATGATTTATTGACCTTTCTCCCCTTTTTTATGAACTTTTTAGTTATTAAACCTTATTATTATTATAAACGTTACTTTATGTTACAATTTAAATTTCTGTGTATGTTTTTCGTTGATTGTGTTACTATTAAGCAGAATGCGTGCACATGGAAGCATTTCCATGGAAAGTATATGCACAGCGTAGATGAGTTATTCGCATCCCGTAGAAAACACATGTTAGGGAGGTGGGAGGAAGGTTGGATATACATGGCACAGCAGGCAAAATTCAACACTTAAATATTTATAATAATATTGAATATTTTACTGTAAATCTCTGTGAGAGATCGGTAGAGGTCATGTACAAATCGAAATATTGTAAAATTTAGTTGCGGAGTCATAATTGTCTCTTAAAATTTGTGATTGTCATTAAAAACTCTACTAAGGAATCTATATATATACTTTTTAGTCTCTGTAAACTACATGATCAATTGAGAGCGGCTTTTATTCAAGATATAGCTAATTTTGTAAAAGCGAGTACGTACAAGTTAGCCAATCGAAATTTGTATTATGAACATAAAATAATTGCATTCTAAAATAAAAAGAAAATCATTATAATTGTGCAAAGATTACAGCCTTTGTATCTGTAATTTACGAAAAAGATATGTATACAGGAAATTAATTAAATTAATCATGTTTATCTGTCTTCATTAAATGCACGCATAAATTCAACTTATTAAATAACCGTACGAGAATTCTTACTTTGATAATATAAAATCACTCGTAGAGTTTTCTGAAGTATAAACCTCACATCATACAGATATATAGAAATGCAAATCAACCTCTGATAACAACATTAAAATTGAACTTCTCACTCGCTAAGTGAAATATCTCACTTTCCTCGTCTCCACTACTTTCATCCTCTCACTATACTCCTTCCCTTCTCTCTCTCTCTCTCTTTTCCATTCTTATCTTTTGCCACTTCCTTTCCTCCTCAATACGAGGAGAAACCAGAGTCGCCAAAAAAGCGACCAACAGGTCTCCCCTTCGTCCCTATCTATATCCTCTATATATACCTCTTCCCTAACCCAAGACAACAGCAGCAGCAACGACGTCGATCGACCGCGAGAGCACTTAAGAAGAATCTCAGTCCCTAATTCACGCGTTCGTACGCGTTCCCTTTTATATATATACATATATTCCAACAAGACGACGGCGAGGTTATCTTCTCGACGTCGGCGGCGAATGCAGAAATCGCATTCGTTCGTTCGCCTACGGCCAGTGGTTCGTGGAAGCTGCACCGATAAAAGCGACGACCGCACGTAAGAGGGACGCGTATATAGCGACGATAAGGTGCGACGAGAAGTAGGAGGAGGAGGAGAAACGACGAATGGTGCAAAGTGCAAGATCGACTGCGGCCGGGAGAAATTTGCTCTCCGACGCTCGTATCGTCGAGAGATAAGTATTATACTTGTGGATGTGTGTAGATGTGTGGTTCGTTTTTTTTCTTTCGAGGTGATTATTGCAGTGTGAGGAGAAAGAGAGAAAGAGAGAGGTTTGCGTAATTACTGTGGGAGGTTGGGTTGTAGCGCGGGTATATATGTGTGTTGATGAAGGGAATGCTGGTCGCGGTGGAAGAATCAGTTGACGATTAGTGTAATCGCGCGGGGTTTGCATTAAGCGATAGTGCGGTAATGAGACTTTAGGGATTTTTAGTTAAGGGTACAGGTAATTTATGTATGGTAATGTAAGATTGCGCGGGTATAAAAATTTATGTGTTGTTTGGGTAAAAAAAGATTTTTTCTTTCAATATAAGAAAAAGTAATATAGCAAATGTAAACAATATATTTAGATGTAACGTTATTTAAAAATCTTATACATCTGTTGAAACTGAGATTCAGTTTTGACAAGTTTCGTATCAAAAACCGAATTAATAATACATTTTTTTAGAATAGAATTGTGTAGTGCTAATGAAAAGTAAACGAAGTTATACCACAAATTTTGTTTTGTTATTCTATACGCGATTAATAGTTAAATATTTATTAATAGTTTAACAGTTAATTTGTAAAACTACACAAGATACACAATTTTGAAATGTATATTATTATATGCGGTTGTATTTTGAATGTATGCACGTATATGAATTTTTAAGTTTGTAATATTAAAATACCTGCTGTATAAGCAAACATATATGAATAACTTTTTTCGAAATATTTACAACTTTACGATAATGTATTGTAATTGTTGCAGTTATTATCTTTCATAATAGACTGATGAATAATTATGATAATAATACTAGGACACTATCGTGAATACTTGAAATGTGATATTTTAATACTTTATTTAAAAAAGAAAACAACTTGAAGTTATATTTATACACACATCATGAGCGTATTTGTTAAAAAATATTCTAAAAAAATTACATATATAAATGATGTCATTTTTATATCAGTATCAAATGTATATATGGCGTAGCATAATACTGAGTAAGTTTTTTTTTCAATGTGTATGAGTTGCACGCGTGATTTTATAAATGGATGATTTATATCGATTTTTTAGATAAATATTTCGCGATTAAGTTTTTACTTGTTTGTATAATTATTATAATTTATAGGCGGCTTCGAAAACTGTGCATAGAAACTACACAAACAAGTGCAATAATCTGATACAATTTGTATAAAAAGCAAACTTTTATAATCGGTTCAGTATATAAATCCTTAATCTTTTGACGATCTAAACATTTTGAAATATTGTACAAAACTTTTCCATAATTTATCCAAATTAATACAATATTATATTAATCCACGTATAATAAGAGTCTCAACACTTCTTTGTTAAATTTTGGTTGCCTGATTAGTCGCAGCATCTATTACAGTGTGCAAATGATGACATTTCCTATTATAAACGAGACACAGTGCCGCGTAAATCTCGGAAGATCATAAAAATCCCATGTATATACACATATTATATATACATATAACCCACCGTCAAAATCTTTCATACAAAGAAATTAAAATGAAAAAAAGAATGCAGTCGAGATAACCGTGGCTATTAAGGACAAATAAACGTCGAGACGCGCGACGACGAAATGAAAGCTCGCTCGTGAAGATCGTAAAAAGAGCGAGGAATAACCTGCGCATGTGCGACGATGAGAACCTGCGCAGACCTCGCTAAAAAAAAAGAAGCAACCAACCACTACGCAAAAAAGGAACCACAGGTCTATACACCCTCCTCTTCTCGTCGCAGAATGAGACGTAAGCCGATGCACGAAAAAACAATCGTGCGCAGGCGAGCAAGCAAGCAAGAAGGGGGACAACAAAGAAGAGACGTTCTCGCAGGTATACACACACACACGTGCACCCGCGTATATATAATCGAATAAACTCGAAAACCCACTTAAGACCCGTGAAGATTAGAAGCTCCTAAAATATATATATATATACACGCACATACCTATAGATATGTTATATATACATGCTATATCGTATTGATAAGGGAGGTAAGTAGGGTGAGTGAGAGAAGAGAAAAGAGCATAGGCGAATAACAGTCGCGACAGTCGTCGTCGTCGTCCAGGCGGACGCCGTTGTGCTGCCGAGACGACGGGCCGCCCCGTTGCCGCCGCCGCCGCCGCGTGTGCAAGCACACAGAAGGGAAAAGAGTATGAAGAGAGCCAAGTGAGTATAGTCGCGCGTGCGATGGTTATAAGGGGGAGGGGGAGGGGTGGAGGTTTATATGTATTTGGGAGCTGCTGCTGGCGCGAGAGCTCGCGTATAAGGGGGTGGAAGGAACGCGCGAGCGCGCGGTCAGTTTTCGGTAAACACGAATGCACGTATAGCGGGAGGAGAGGATATGGCGACTGGCTGCGGGGGGGGGGGGGGGAGGAGGGAATTTTTAAGTGTTTTGATGTATATGGGTGGTGGTGGAAAAGAAGGAGATGTGGTGCGGGCGAGGAGTTAGTTTATTGGTCGGTGCGGGTGAATATGTTTACGTTGAAGGTTTGTCAAGTATTATACTGTCCGATTCGGTAGAGGTTTATTTTGTGTATGTATAAATGATAATGCGAATACCTATATACCATTATATATGCTGGTCAAAAGAATGTTTTTATTGTCTTTGGAAGAATATCGGTATCTGATTTTAAGTTGATTTTAATGCGTTATTAATTTAAAATTTATAACATGGAAGATGTTTTCAAATTTTGTTTTTATTTAGTGAACTTGGTTTGTTGGTGGAGATTTTATCATTATTTTGTATAGATGGATCTGAATTTTTCATGGAATATTTTGTATTCGTTACGCATTTAAGAATTCAAGAATAAAGCGTGAAAAAAATATGCAATTGATTCACAGTGATCGTAGTCTCTCGTTTTCTACTTGATTTAAATGTCAGTAAAAATTGTAAGATTTAAAATTTACATCCTAATTTATTTATTGATAGAAAAACTATAAAACATCTTTTTATTAATCGGCGAAAAACAAAAACCCATTTTATTTCTTATAGTTATACGCAAAAAATTAAATTTCAATCTTGACATATCAAAACACTATGTAATTGAAAGAAAATCCCAGGATAAACTTCATATCAATGACCAACACAATATCAACTCCGGAAAGAAAATACTACACGTTCATATTGAACTCTATGTGTGCACACAAGAAAAATATGGAATGGGATAAAAAGAGAGGGAAGAGGAGGAGGATGAGAGTCAATGGAGGAAGAATTGATTTCTTGGCACACTGCGTCGAATCAGAGACAGAGATAGGAACAAGAGAGAGACCGAAAAACTGTTATCGAGGCGCCTCTAAACAAATATGAGCTACTCCGGGAGTATGAAATTTGTTTGCTCGAGCGTACGCCGCTCATCTGTACATATATACAACGTTCGCTTATCCAGCCGGCGCCTACGGGATGCATGACTGTCTGTGTGGCGCCGACTGATTATACACATACAAAATGTGTACCGATCTCAGCTTTTTATCGGTACTATATGTATGTGGTTCCCGTTGAAGTAAACTACGTAAAATAGTAAGGGAGCCTTGATGCTATGACTTATACTATGACGATTATCGAGGGACCCGCGTATGGGTCGGTAAAAATAACAGTAGCCAAATATGATGACGATCGTCTGAAGATAAACCGATATATTTGAGAAACACATCGAATGTAAAGTGATAAATCGAATGAAGAAAAAAAACATATACTACGTATATACTTGAGCAAATAAAGCTCTATACACGGTGCTGATTTGACAAAGAATGGATTGATTCTTCGATTGCAACTATATATCCACATATAATTTATATCTGTATATAAGACCTGCGCTTTATGCGTATATAGAGAGCAACGAAAGCACGCGAAGACGCCAGAACCGTTATCGTTCCATATATATATATACGTACGCCTCTAAACAAACATTATACTAGCTATACCTACAAATACAGATAGACACGGGGTGAAATCTGTTTACCCACACCCGCGTATGCTGCAGTTATACGTACATATAACATAATCTAAACCGCCACCGTACGTATATATATATATACATAAACCGATTTCGGTTTTATATTACGAGCCGACGCACGCCGCGCAGTGCTTTTAACGGCCGACTCGCGTAAATGCGTTTATTGGTATTTGCTTTTTGTCGACGGAGGTCTGCAGTCATGGCATAGTGGTAGCAGCTGTTGCTATACGATGCGTTCTTTTTACATATGTATACATATATATGAAAGTATACTCCCAGGAATTTCTCGGAGATAAACCTGCGCACGCAGGGGAAGTTTACGGCTGTGGGTTTGATAAGGAAAAAAATTTTCTGTTTTTTTTTTTACGGGTAAGGGAGAACTGATAGTGTATAGTGTGTGCGCGTACTTTTAAAGTATATGAAGGATCGTGAGTGTAAGGGACTAAAAGCTTTGGGTATAATTTTAGGATATTAGATTAATGAAGTTTTTAGGTAGTTAAGATAGGTTGATAAATTTGTTATATAATCGAGTTGATTTTAAATCGAATATATAGACAAAGTATGTCTATGTCATCGATCGTTTTGGAATTTAAATATATTATAATTTTACTCTTAAAATAATTTGATATGCATGCGATATACTGGTCGTTTGATTTAAGATGGATTCGATCATTCTGAAATGTAAATATCATTGGTTTATTTAAGTTAACAATTAATCTTTAGTTTTAGTTTTATAACTAGTTATATTTATGTGTGTAATGCAGTTATAAACTGATATTGTCTGTTATCCTACTCATCTATTTGTCATCTTCTTCATTTTATAAATTTTATAAAATTTTGTAATCTTTTTCTATTTTATGTGAAGTATTTATAGTCCATTTAATAACTAAACAAATAAATAATATAAATAATAAATAAATAAATAAATGTAACATTGATATAAAATGATATCAAAGTGCGTAGGGGGAAAAGGTTATCCTATCAATTGAGGAAGTACTCTAATTGGTAAAAAATTAATTACGTTAATTATATATAATTCATTTAAAAGTTTTACCGTTACCTAAAATACTCATTTCTGCCAGGAAATATTTACTTAAGTATGTTTTTGAATTGTTTAATTTACGAACAGCGGAATGCCTGTGCAACAGCGTACTCTTTAATTTCAAAAGCACTTAAAAACCATTAAGCCCTGCGAAAAAGTGAACCAATCAAAAAACCATCTCCCAATAAAATATCCAAGCAAATACCGCTTAATAACTACAAAACCAAAACACACTACGCTAACTACATCCAACTACGTTCCTTCAATGGCATCGAAAACATGTTAATCGAATCTCCGTCTCCCTCCAAAAATTCCTCTCCCCGTTCCTCCGACAGTGTAATTAAACTAGAGCATTACAGCCGCGTACAAAAAGTACCGGCGTGGTCGCTAATTAGAGGAGCGCGCGCGCGCATCCTTCCTGCAAAAACGTTGCACACGCGCACACGCGGCGTTAATTAAAGCCAAAGTATATACCACCGACGGCGTCTAATCGTACTTTTTTCTACCCTCGTATACGAGTATACATAAGCGCGCTAAGTACGGAGATTAGTATATACCGTATAGTACAAGAGATTTTTGTCACGCGGGAATTCGCCGTTATTAAAAGCTTGCGTAAACCGCGCCGCGCGTTCATTTGCCGCGTATAGGCAGTGCGTGTAGGGGGAGGAAGGAAGGACGATAATAAATCGTCGGGTCGTTTTGAGGTTTGTCCGGTTGCTAAGGGGGTAATAAAATTTTATATTGCGATGGTGCAGCGCTGCGTGGGTTTATTGGTATTGGAAGCGTATTATGATGTACTGCGATGGTTTTAATTGGAATCGTCGTTTAAGAATAAGATTGTTTAATGTTCTACTATCAATGGTTTGTGCTGATTGCTTGGTATAGTGGTGAGAATACCGGTCTTTAAAAGAACTTTTAATAGAAGATGATGCGAGTTGGGTTGTAAAAATAGTATAGTAGACTTCTTAATTTGAAAAGAGTCTCACCGATAAGTAAGAGAACGCAGTCGATTTTTATGGTTCCTGTATTATGGGTTTCCGTAGATGGATTTCTCGTTATTTCTACCTTATCGACCAAAGATACGTGGTGTGTAGCCCAAAATCTAATCAAGATGAGGATTCAAATTTATGGTGATTATGTTGATTCGTATGATGTTTATTATTCATGATTGTATAATAAATTGTGGTTAAAAAATATGTTAAAATAATATATTAATGATATCATATTTAAATAAACAATTTGCTCGTTCCTGATATTGTATCACTTTTAGTATATCTATATGATACACAAGGAAATGCTGGTTTTAAGGATGACATAAATAAGATGACATCGCAAAAGATTATTATATATATAAATAAATATTTTATTGGCTTTAAAAAATAGGGAAAAGAATTAAATTACGATTGCCTAACCAAAATTATACTTTTTAAACACTTTTAAAAAAAAACTTCACCTTAAAAAAAAACCTTGCGAGAATTCTCGAATCCCCAAAGAAATTGCCTTTATATGAAGACACTCCCATCCTTACGTATATATTCAATCGTCACCAGATTCCATCGTTCAGATAACACAAAACATCCATCACCACATACATACATACATATACCCGAAAAATCTCAGTGAATTATTCCAAGAGAGAAAAAAAAAGAAACACAAACACCGGTTTCGATCATATCGTATCAAAACAAGGTTTCCGGTATATACGTGTCCATTAGCGAGAGAACCTGTCGCACGTGTGTAATAAGACACCCTGTATTTACACGTGTGAAAATATTGGCTATATATATATATCCATACACACCGAGAGAGAGAGAGAGAGAAAAGTTGCTTCGATGGAATGTCGATAAATTATGCTAATCAAGTGCCGCGGTGAGTGTACGACGAGTCCATTGACGGGTCGATGATGATGACCCGTTAGGGCACCTGCTGATATGCGCGCGTTATGGTGATCGGTCGATGTGGTCGAGAGAGGAAGAAGGTTAGGGATAAGGAAGTGCTTGGAATAGAGGGATAAAGAGGTGGATTGAATTTGTAAATTAAGTTGTTATTTTTTTTTTTTAATAGAAAAGCATAACTTGACTATTATTTGAACTTGGGGATCGTAAAAGGTTACCTCAAAACACATCACAATAATTATATTCAATTATAAGTGACTGATTGTAAAATGACTCGCAACATATAAATCCTTTAATCATTTTGATATATTTCGAAAACGATTTATGGAACGTAATCCATTTCAAAACAGTAGTAGCCCATAATATATTGGTCAAGATAGTAGATTCGTTTCGTAACGGGTTCTATGTAATAACTCATTTACTAAACGATTATTTCCTTCTTATTTGACTTACTACGTTGAATTTAATATGCAATTTTTATAAAGGGAAACCAATGAAGGATGTTACCAATATGTTGGCACTATTAACTTTCTCAAACTAATATATTTATTCTTATTTGGTACTTTGATTTTTTCATGATAATAATTAGCTGTATCCAATCAAATTCTCTTAGAAACTAACAAAAATTTAAGCCTAAAATATCTTTAACCGTAAATGTAACAAATACAAAAATAAAAACAAAAAATTCAAAATCAATTTTGGTTATATAATAAAAGAAAATCGATAAAAACTTAAGTTAGTCAAGCTACTTGTTTTTTTCTTTGAGATGGAGAGAATCGACGTCGAAGATCGGTAGAGTGGTTCTTGAGATAACGAGAGTTTAAATTGAATCGCTTATGGTATCCTTTCATTAAAGTTCTTATAGCATATTTCTTAAAGCAATTACAAACTGCCAATATTAAGTAATACTCTCAATTATAATAGAACTACAAATTATTTACTGAGGAATCGTGAGTTTACTAATAAAGTTAAGTTCGATGTTAGATCAGAGTAGATATATTTATTTAAGCGTAGTAGTGAAATAAAAGATATGTAGCTATATACTAAAATTATTTCATTTAAATTGTAAAAAATTTGACCCTGCTTCGGAAGAAAATAATAATATACAAACGATATAAACAGAAAAGTATCGATGTTTACACAAAATAGACATTGTTCTTTGACATATAATGACTGAAAATTTTGATCTATTATTTTTCGAAGGGCGTAACAAAGGTAAATATAAGTACACAATACACATTGAAATTCCACTAACCTTGTGACAACATAACAAGCTGCAAACACAGAGATCAACGCTGCCACCGACAGCACTAGCGCGACAAAGTGCAGCTGCTGTACGCTATTCGAATGAGAATCCAGAGTATGTCCTATAACTGCGACCTCCGGGTATCCTTGATCTTCCGTAGTATTATGGCTATGTGACGAGTTATTTCGTTTTCCACCTGCGCGATCGTTGTTCGGTCGAGCAGTGGGCTCGAAATCCTCGTCAGCAGCGTTACAGTAGTCCCGGTCGTTGCAGCAAGTGAGCCGAGGCCAAGCTGATCGGCCTAGAACCTCGAGGGATGTGGAAGCGGCTTCCTCGTCGCTTGATTGCCAGGATTTCGTCTCGCAGAGTAATGGTGTTGGGCTTCTGGAATATATCGGAAGAAGGGTTTGTTGGTGCACCAGTGCGTTGGATAAATAGATTTTCTTGATTATGGTTAATGATTGTTGGTTAACAGTTAAATTACAGCATGCGTGGCAATGGCAGAAAGAAATGTTTATAAGGTTGTTGTATTAGCTGAAATTGATTCTAACATTGCTCGAGACGAGAGAATTATCTGGTGGCGCGTTTATAAGCTGTTGTGAGTGAGAGTTTCGCGTGATGTCGGATTATTGCAAAATTATCATCAGATTTTTTTTCTAAATTATATAGCTGATTCAGTAAAAGTCTACCTTTACTCGATTGTTTTTTTATGTTTTTCTTGGAACAACTCAAAATGCATTGAGATATTAAAGAAATAATAAATACATAAAAAACAAAGCAATTATTTAGAATTGCATTTAATTTTTTAAATATAATTTCAGGAAAATACAAGGGTCGTGTGACAACTTTTTTTTTACAAAATCCAAAAGTCAACAAACTTATTCAATCAATATAGCTTAATCGACGTTTTAACAGCAAACTACATTTGTTATTTGACCTTAAAAATCAATATAATGCAGAAACGCACGCTCATGGTCATCGCTTAAAGTTGGCTTAACTTTAATGAGTTGATATTTTTTAATGCTGCAAAAATTTTAAAATATTGATAATTTCAGTTTATCAAAGCATTACGATCTGTAATACTGCGTGGTTTCCGTTATATTTTAGCATCTAAAAACATATCTCAAAGTTTGAGCCAAATTCGTGATCCGTATTGGAAATATTCTCCTTGTAAGTGTAAATAATTTGTCTTTGTACCAATAATCTTCTTTTATATATCTAAAATAGAGTTAATACATCCAATAAATATAAGAAAACTTCCAATCACAATAAAGTTTCCCTTTTTCTAAAATAAAATATAAATCCATACCATTAATCTGCCCCGGCTAACTTGTAAATAACCAAGAGCTATACACAACATCGAAAATAAATTCACAAACAATAAACACTGTATCAAACCCCTATATACACACACATATATACGCATTTTCTTTTCATCGAACGTAAATATTATACCGACGCGTGCATGCTCGCACATTCGAGTTCTCATCATCTGCATCAATTATATCAAAGCAAACGCGCGCGCGCACGATTTGCATACGAGTAAACATTGCGGACCTCGGAATGCTCACGCGCGTGTGCATGCGTTCGTCAGGCCTTTTAATCGGACGACAGCGCGTGCAGTACGCGTGTGTACCATCATAAAATCCTTGATTTGCATATTTCACCGTTAAACTGCAAACCACCGCGACGTAAAGAGCGTTTTAACGAAGCAAGAAAACCTTAAGTCGAAGATGCTACGTCAGTATGCAACATGAGTATTTTTGTTTATAAAGGTATAGGAGCGAGAGAGAGAAAAAAACGAACAAGAGAGTGGTGGAAATTTTTTAATCAGGCTGATTGAGTGCGTAGTTCGATCGTTTTGAAATCCGATCTGGAAATCAACACGGCTATATATATATCGGAATGGTAATGCAGATATTTAAAGATGCTGAAATATAAAAAACGATTTATCAGCGTGTAAAAGCGTTGATGCTATATAAAAAGTTAATCGATACAAAATTGCGAACGCGATGAAAATCTATTCGACAAATTATATAAAAATGATGTCATGATGGTATGGTCTAAATTTATTTTGCTTTCTCAAAGGGAAAGTTTTGTAACTGTGAAAAATACTTTTGAGACGAAAAATGCTTAAAATAATATTTTGTGGTGAAATATGTTGAAATTTTTTTTCCCCGTTTGAAACCATCGATCTATGTCGGTCAAAGTTTATTCTGTTTGTCTCGCGAAAGAAAACTCAGCATTATCATTGATTTAACATATGTAGGAGTACGAGGTAGGAGTCAAAATTATGTACCAGTCTAAAATTTATTTTGAAAGGATTTTAAATTACCTATCATTTTCGTTTTTTAATTTTTAGGTTATCATTTGTATTTCATTTGTTATTGAGAAAAAAATGTTTTTAAAATTCATAAATTAATTTCTTAGAAAACTACATGATCGACTTGAAATTATATACAAAAGGAATATAACAAAATAAAAGCTTTTTATTCT
>JAWWEQ010052552.1:0-69698 GCA_035583055.1 Torymus tubicola | reverse complement strand
AAAAATCTGAAAAAATTCAGGGTAACATATGGGATGGTTACGAAGCGATTTAGGTGATTTTAAAAGAAAAAAAATTTATGACCTCTCGATTCACCTGAGAACTGCCCATATATACAATCAATATTAAAGAATTTATGTAACATCTATGTAAATTAAAATTCTAAGTATTCAGAATTAATATGGATCTAGGACAACGAGTTACCAATAATACATATGAAGAGATTTCGGCATAGAATTATATTTGAAATGGTACGTGATAATGATCCATTGTTATAATAAAAAGCTGCGCCACCCTAGTTTCACAAAATCGAGAGCTTCTATTGAAATGTAAAAAATGATTTCTCCGAACGGTCGGTTTAAATTTTAAAATGGAAAAAT
This sequence comes from Torymus tubicola, assembly GCA_035583055.1. Classification (NCBI taxonomy): domain Eukaryota; kingdom Metazoa; phylum Arthropoda; class Insecta; order Hymenoptera; family Torymidae; genus Torymus; species Torymus tubicola. The sequence continues at coordinate 69,320 of JAWWEQ010052552.1, read as the reverse complement.
TTAAATTTTAAATGTACTTTGATATAGTTATTTCTTCTTTTAAGAGATTCTATACGCTACACGAAGATTTAAATATTCATCCAATCATCGTTAATTATTCTTGTATATTTTCTTTTATTGCGTTGTGCAATGTGCAAAAGTACGTTCAATTTGCAAAATTTATATCGTGAATTTTAAGCAAGCGGCAAAATAACATTCAACCCTGTACCGTTCGAAATATCAGTTAAAAATAATTAAATTACCATAACGGGAGGAAATGCAGAATCACTATTTAATACTTTAAAATAATATACCTGTATTTTTTTGTTATTTATTTTGAATAATTATTGCTTTCATGAAAAAATCATATATAAAACATGTTTCTGTACTTTTTATAGAATTATATAATATATCCTTGTTGGAATATACAATGATGAAAAAAATTTCTCGTATCTTGTATTACTTAAAAAAAACCGAATATTTTAATTTATAATTATATATAAGAATGAATATCAAAATGAGACTGCTAAGTTCACTCTACATTGATTATTTTTTTAAATATATATATATATTATACTGATCTACTTAGAAAAATGATCCATATTTTTTTGATTTACTAAACCATTTTCAACGTCAATGTTGAAATCAATACAGAACTTTTTTTTTCATTTTTACAAATGTAAAATTTTACAAAAATATTACCATTCTATCACACGACACTCTAATATTAAAATATTTTAGAATTTTCAAGACATTAAAATGAAGAAAACGCGTCGTCGAGCTCTTTCCTATATTAATATCCGCCAATGTAAAATCCAACGACCATTTATAATCTATATATAACTCCGACGGCTGATTAATAAATTTTCACTGCAGAACATCCACTTGTACCCTGCACATTCGCACATAAAAAAGCTCTCTACAGAAGCACTTCGTAAAAAGTCCCATCGAGTGATTAATCGTAAAAGCTATATATATTCGCTCTTAAGAGCGCGCCACAGCGAATGCGCGCACGAGCGCGAAATTTCAAAGAGAGAGAGAGAGACGCGAGCAAGCGTTAAGGTAGATTACGCGAATCCCCGCGCGCTAATAAAAGAGATAAGACTCAAGACGCGGAAAGACGCAAGACACGAGGGTGGAAGTGTTGCGAGATGACAAGTGCGTACGGTAGAGAACACGCTGAGTAATTTAAGATGGGAGTTGCACTTGTCATTCGGTTGTAGTATATGTAGGTTGAGATACGTTACGAGTTACTTTTTTTCTACCCATCGAAAATTATATAATCGGTTGGTTTTATACGTAACTTTACGTAAAATATGGTGTTGAACGTCACGTACTCAGTGAAGATGAATTTATTATATATATAGAAATCTATACAAATTGTATCTTGTATTTTTAATCATTCAGATTGTCGATAATTGATGCTGTCAATTTTTTTTTCTTTCGTTTTAATTAAATAAGGCATTTCAATAAACTAATCAAAGAACACGGAAGCACTCTGAAGGCAAGTATAAGAAGAGCCTTAAGGAGTGACCGCGGGATGATATACATTGAAATGGATGTACGAGAAATTCAATGCGCTTATATACCTATTGCGTTAGTTGCAACTATACAACATATTCCTCTTAAGGTAATGTAACGCACCGACATAATATTAGAATGTCTATATATTTTGCAAATATTAATGGAATTACTCAAAAAAAATTTTTTAGTATAGTAGTTACATATACGGAGCGCCTGACAGAATTATTTTTCCAAATAAACATTCGAACGTTAATTCATTAAATAATGAAATTGGGTTGATTTTCGGTATCACGTGGCTTTAATCGAAAGCCATTTCATTGCTCTATTCAAATCAAAAGATTTTATTTAATAATATTATCTCGTTCAAAAGATACAGACAACTGAATTATTTTATGTTCGTTTTCCTTTTCTCGACTTTTCGTCATGTTATTCCCACATCCGGTTTGCAGATTTGCAGCTTTGACGACACTTCCGGCGTATACATATTTGATATACATAACTAATTGTATAAATAAATACCTAAGAGGATTATTATTTGAAATTTTTAGTAAAGGTAGTAAGTCAGATAAAATATTTTCACAATATACACTACATAAAATCATTCAATTTAATAGTTAGTAAAACGTTTATTTTAACAACTAATAAGTTTATTGATTGTTAAGCTATCATTATAAGAGAGTTTTTGTTTTTCGAACAAAAGATTGAAATTCGAAATACAGAAATGGCCAACGAGTATAGTAGAAGTTTCGTTTAACTCGACAGTAATTTAGATAAATACCATTAGCAGATTCGAATTTCAAAAGAAATACGAGTTAACTGAATCAAACCTTTTATAAAGTTGTACGTTTCATTTGAGAGCGGTTTTACAGAGTTTTTTTCACTGTTAACGACGTGTGTGTGTATGTAACAATACACTTGGAAATAAAAGTACTTTCTATTTATCTGCTATATATGCGTTTTTATTTAGTAAATAAACATACAAATGACCGCGATAAAAAGAACCAGTTTAATTAACAACCAAATGACTAATATATTCACATATAAAATACCTTTAGTAGTCAAGACAAAGTGACGAGGACGTTGAACTTTCCGGAAATTTCTTTATCCATCCGTAAAATACTTAATTATACAAATGTCTCAGATAATTTATACGTTAAAAGTTTTGAAACTGTCCTTTTAAAATACCTATATACAATGAGGTAGTTAAGTGACACAGCGATAAAACACAACGTACCGAGATATACTTTTTCACTTATCGTGACCAAAAACATAATACCAGTCTACACAATAACGAGAATCCTATATATTTCAAGTCGCACCCCTCAAACCCTTAATCCAACAAAACGCTTCCACCAATATCTACGTTTCCCTAAACTTTTCCTCCCCCTTCATCTTCTTCTTCTTCCTATTTCCCCACGTCTTCAATTTTCCCTTCAACTATATATACCGAGACATTATAAGATCAAGCGAAAAATTTTCAACCCCTCGTCAGCTCCCCGAACGCGCTAATTACGCGCAATGTCAACGACTCTCACATCACGCGAGCTCGCGTGTATACGCGCATCGATTTTCTCCTCCCCCCCTTAAGGGGTTTCCCCCCCTTTTTCCTAGACGCTCAGCAGCGACGGTGTTGGCGGTGGTATACTACGGCTCTTGAGCGATTTTTAAGTGCCGGGCTATTATTCGCCGTCGATCAATTACGCGGATATGCCGGAAATTTTCTTTTTCCGGTCCGCGATGCGTTCGCCCCCCCTCCCCCTTCGCTCCCGCCTGGAATAATTGATTGTTTGCCCGCGTAAGTAAGTGCGTGTACGCGCATGATCGCGGAGCTACGAGAGAGACGAGAGCGAGATGCTAATGCGCGTGGATGTATATACATATATATATATGGATTGTGTGAGTACGTCGGTGTTCGTTAGCGCATGAATTATGTTCTTTGAGGGTGTAATTGGCGAGCTGGGTTGGGGGGATGTTTCGGAGTTGGTTTTAGGATTGTGTGTAGTATTAGATTAATTATCAGAGGTGTGCTGCTGTGATTGTAATATGGTATAATAGGACAGTTTGGTTGGAAAATATAAGAATTGAAAAGGATTGAAGAAAGAGGAAAATGTTTTTTTTTTTTTTTTAAAGAATGCTTTTTGTATTGTCATGAATTTTTTCTATGTTTTTTAAATTTGCAGTATTCTATTGTTGAAGCAACAGTTGTTAAAAATGTATAACAATATTTTTAAATATTTTGTTATTCGTTTAAAGAAACGGGAGGATTTTATTTACAAAAAAAAAACAAGTTTACATAATAAAAGCGAAAAAAAAGTTATAGGTATATTATATTAAAGCACATTAGTAATATCTATTTCCTCCATTGACACACATAGACATGTATTTTGAAGATATTCATCTACTTGGAAAACGTGTTTCATCGGCCGATATATAATTCAATTAAGCCAATTATGATTGACGTGATAAGCAGCAATACTGTTACCTATTTTTACGAGACTGCATGAAGTATTGATGAGCTTTTGTCTGTGCTTACCTGAAACATAAATAAGAAGGGAAACTATTAGAAATAGAAAAGCTTTATTCAAGTCAGTTCACATAATGAGTTATAGATCAGTAAATTACGTAAGGGTCTTAAAGGATGAATGTGCAAAATATATCCCTATAGCAGTACATTAGCCATATACTCCCAGTGACAATGACTACATTAATTAGTATTGATTTATGCAGTAAGTTACGCAACAAGTTTAGTTTCCGTAAGTCACTAATAATGTAACTTTACCTCTGGACTAACCAAAATTACAAGGTCAAACTATTATATTATAGTTGTACTAATCTGCTCTTCTGCTTAAGGGCATCAGTGAATAGTTATCTTCCTCTTTAAATAAACTTAATTGTAATGGTGTAAATGATATTACATATTACACTGTATAGTAATGGTTTCTAAGAAAACTAATATATCTTATACTGAAAAATTTTTCAAACTTTTATTTATTTATGCTGCGACAAACTAACGAACTTTATTATAAAAGTTCGTTCGTCAAATACGCAATAAATCAATAATACATTATGCGAAATACAAATGGCTAGACTCATCGAGTGTTCGACAATTTATAACTGACACACATTGACCAACAAAAACAACATTTCACCTTGTTTTCTCTATTCACGTTCGGATTGATGAAAAGAACGAGAAAATACAGACAGTGCAAGGAACCCCGGTGTAAACATCGTATTCACTTCAAGTATTCAAACGCACAAGTCATACAGACAGTATTAATAGTTTGCTGTATTTGTAGTATTATTAACAAACAATAATCAGTTATCTACTAATCATTTTGTGGCTATTAGTATTATCATTTAGAATAAAAAAAATTTATTGTTATTGTTTTATTCAAGCTATTTATTTCTAAACCTTTAATTTCATCGAAACCCATTGTTTGAATATACATCATGTGATTTATATAAAAACCTCTTCTCCCACACACCATCGCCACGAATTTTCCTAAAAGATATTCTAAGAAAGGAAATACTCTTGACACAAGGCAAATGTCGGCAACCTCGACTTCGACATTCAAAAACATCGTTTGCTCGCGACGACAACGACACTTCCGCACCTCCGAATAAATAACCCAAGCCGTCGCCTAGATTTTTCTTACACGGCAAGCTTTATATAGTATATCGCATTGTCGGCATCTCGAGTCGCAGCGCTGCCCGTCTGACGGATGCGCTAGAGTGAAAAAAAATAACGCGAGCGCACGCATGCGATTTCCTCCCCCTTTGATTTCGAAGAGAAGGGAAAATATTGTATTTTGATGGTGTCGTGATGAGAATTTATGGGGGGTTTTCTGAGAGAAAGAGAGAGAGAGAGAAAAGTGTACAAGGGGAGGAGAACGAGGGAGGATGGGACGACGGTACATTGTAAATATTCAAAGTTTGCGAGTGTTTCTGAAAGAGGAATATATTTGGGATCCTTTCGAGGGGACTTGAAATAATGGCGAAGAAATCTTTTTTTATGGCGCTTGTACATTTTAAGGTTGAAATTTCAACGCGAACTTTGATATTTTTTTTCAATTTCAAGATACTGTTGAGTTCAGTATTGATACATACATTTTTACAATACACTTTTTTCATTTATTAAAAAATTTTATTATCCAAATTACCGGGACAAAATATTAGAGCAATATTCGTAATTTGAATCAGAATTTCATAAGTGTAATAAGTTTTTTTTCTAATATTTCCTGGTTTTATAAAACAATTGGTGAAATCAATAAATATAAAAAATCTTGCGCCATATAGTTACTACGATTTTATTTATAAAACAAATATCAATCTTTTTATACGATTTTTTATAGGGACATCTCCGATTCCTCGATCCATTGACAATAAATATTATATACACCCATAACAAATCCAAACCATATAATTCATGTCCTATCTATACAACCTAACCACCCTGTCATTTCTCCATCTTTAGCAAAAGATATGCACGCATTCAACCTACACTCCTACAAAAAAAAACGACCCCGATTGTTCTCATTACACAAGCATCTCGTAACAAATATAGCCCAATATCCCGGAAATCCACAAAAAAGAAACGTACGATGCTCGTCAATAAATTATTGACCCCGAGCGCTCAATCTGAACATACACAGCAGACAAAGAAAATCCACCCCTGCATATATAGTCTCTTATCTTTCTGTTGCATTACGTAATGCGTGTGCCAGCCGCTGGGGAGAAAAGATGATCTACTCCTATGCGCTAGTATAGTGTACTTACGCACGGCCAATGACTTTTTTACGCGCGTATATGTACAGATGGTAAGGGAAAAGCGCCGCGTCATAGTGTTACCCTCCCCGAAAAAAGTCCCCTGTCTGCTTGCAGCTGACCTTGGATGCAAGTGCGGGTAAATTTTATTGCCCGCGCGTTATTTTCACTTTTCTATACGGGTGAATTGTGTTTTTATATACGTTTACGTCTACGTTTATTATGTGTATAGCCGAGGTTGAAGAAGTGTTTGCGAGCAATAAAAATTGCTACGAGGGAGTGATAATGTAGCCGGTGAGTAATATTATGGGTAAACAGATGATGAGGTTTGCGTAGCGAACTCTGCTTGCCTTGGATTTAATTTGGTTCGAATGCGGATATAAAAGCGCTGATGTGATGTTTTTTCATAGTCTCAAATTTAAATATATAATTTCGATCGTTCTTTATTTATTCTGTGATATTGTATTTTTTAACTCAATGTTTTTAAATTAATTTCTATATTTATCTTTTTGTATACTTGTAAAAGTTATATCTTCTACTTCTATATACGAACGATAAATTTTTGTTTATAAAAAACGAAACAATAAAAATTATGTAAATAAAGCAATGCAATACATTTATTTAAATAAATTGACAGCAAATGTTGCAGCCGGCGCTATGATATCATTCAAAGTAACAGTAAAATGCCATTTCAAATAACATATCCTACATAGACATATGTTTTGAACACACCCTATTATAGACCTGGAATGACGTCATCATTTTGAGTTTCATGACAGCTGTCTGTAAATATTTTTTACTTCAATATAGACGTTCCCAAAATAAGATTCAGCATTTCGATTAAGTAAAATGAATTAATTAATTTAATTTTGATAATTAGAGAGAGAATATATAAAAAGAATACAATTATAATTAAAAGAGTAAGATGCAAATTTTATAAATAAATAATAGTCTATAAATAAATAAAAAAATTAAAAATACGTATTATTTATTTTATGAAACGTTAGAAAGAATCTGTAAATAATTCACCATTAAAGCTAATTTTAATACTGAGTTTGCTATTACATATTTATTTAAAAATACGTTTATTAATTAAAAATTTTTTTGGGCGATTTAAATAATGAAAATAAATAATTTCTAAAAAGTTTTACATTTTATATTCATGAACAAACAGCTTTGAAAAAAAAACAAAAATATTACTCGATCGACATAAAATCTTCCAATAGATCCGATCAATTGAATTAATAAATCTTCAATGATATTTAATACCCAATCGACTTATAGTCATAGAATATATAATACAAAATAAGAGGCCGCCCAATGACACGCGTATGCGACCGCGTGGCTGTTATCAGCGTCAAGAGAGTGATTGCGCAATCGATTGACAACCTGCGGCCACATTGGCGAGCAATATTTTAACGGCAGCGTGGCCGAGTGGTCTAAGGCGCTGGTTTTAGGCACCAGTCCGAAAGGGCGTGGGTTCGAATCCCACCGCTGTCAAATTTTTTTTTTCTCGTAATGTAAGTAACAATCGCACGTTCGAAAAAATTCAATAGTACGAAATGCTTTTAAATTTTTTTTTATTAAGAATTCGTTGAGGAAAAATTGTATAAACAAATGCTTTTAAGCGAGAAATGTGGTTCTTGGTTACAAGTGGGTTTGAATTTTGCAATGATAATTTTTTTATACTTATTTAAAATTATAAAACAAGAAATTTTATGTTATCCTGTGTCGTAAATTTTATACTATAAATAATAGAATGAACATGTAAAATTAATAGTAAAATTAATATAATCTTAAAATAAAAATCATTTTTTATTTCGTTACTGTTGAACGTAGCAAATTCAAATCGGCCGTTCGAAAATGAAATGAATTTTGACTGAAACAGATGTTCTAATAATTGACATTGATTATTGATAACAAAAACAAGACCACTGAACAAATTTAATTTTTTCAATTATGCTGCGTAACGTGTTACAATATGCATGCAGTAGTTCAAAATAGATCTTTTAGAATAATATACTAATACTAAACCTTTCATTTTTATAGATGTATAATTTGCAACAATGAAAATTTTTATCCACCAAAAAAATTGCCCTTAATTTATAAATTAAAAATTATCCTTTAAACAAACTTGCTAGATGGTAGAAAAGCAAACATATATAAGCTCCTTCTACGCGAAAAGTGGACAACTCGCGTTGAAAATCAAATCATTTTAATTAAAGTTGAAATTCTCTGGCAACGAAAATCCTATTTTACTCATTCTTTTACATTCTCTCTCTGATTTACATATTTTATTTTTAGTTGTACTTTAACTAGGTAAAAGAGGGTCGGAGCGCGGAATCACAGAATCGACTAAAAACTTTAAAATAGGTTTTTAAATGTAGAAATATAAAGAAATTATGTAAAAAGTTGAAATAAAATTTTGGATTACAGAATATTCTTATCAAATTTTCTTTAAAAAAAATTTAATATTAATTTCTCTAAAGATAATAAATGAACGTTGAACAAACAAATATCACTGTAAATCTGAAAAATTCTCTAACGTAATAAAACTAATAATGATAAATAGGTGATGCAAGGATTGCACATTTTTTTATCAGCTCAAAAGAGGCATAATAGATAAGTAGAGAGTTGTGAAGAAGTTGATAACCTATTAGGAACAGACAGTATTATACATTACAGAATTTCACGTGAAGCTGATATCTGTAATATTATTGAAATATTAATTATATTACAGGGATATGACACTATTCTTTATATATAATAAAGAATAATCTTTTTTTTTTATCTTATCTAATCTTATTTTTGTCACGATTATAAAATTTAGCAAGAAGTGAAGTATCCAAAAAATTGGATCAAAATGGTAATAAACTATCAGCGACCGAACATCAAAACCTTTATTACATAAATCACTGAATAGAAGAATCATTTGTTCTCTGCTGTACTACGTATCGCACGCAATTTATATGAATCGTATTATTAACATATTAAAAATAAAGAGTATGTTCAACTAAATCATATTATATGTAACGGAATATTCCATGTGCACAAAATTCATCAAAATTAATAAAACTCGATATTGCTTTATGAACATAAATATAACTATGACGGAAATGTGAGTACGATTTTGTTTAATAAAACGCTATTTTAATATCCTATTTTCCAGAACTCATTACTATGATTAGGTTAAATCCATATGAAACATGCGTAGTAGAAATTGATTATTACTTGTAAAACATAAAATTGTACACCAAGAAAAAAATATAGTTAACTTAATTATAAAACTACTGTAAAATATAGTGCGATTTTATCACTACTTTAACTTTTTAGTAAATTTAACTAAAAAAAATAGTTTTTGTAATTAAAAAATATAGTAACATTAACTATATTATCTTGAAAAAAATTAACCGAAAAATTTACTATGTTATATAGTTAAGAAAATATAGTTGAGAAAAATATAGTTAATATTACTATAGTAGCTAAAGTACTTTACTATAAAATATAATTCTATATCTAATAAAATAAAAAAATTGTTTCAGCTATAAACTTTAATTGGGATAGAAAATAATATACATGTTGAGGTTTCATGGAAAATTTTTTATTAAAATATATTATTATAAGTATATTACAAATTTTCTTTTATTTTTATCGGTAAATATATTGTATATATGTGACATTTGATTACGCATAATTTTAACATTTTTATTTCACTACAATACGTTACTTCGTGCAGTTGTAAATACGCATCAATTCCTATTGTTTTTAGCCTTTGTATTTTCATAATAAAATCGTTTGATGTAGAGTTGCGTAATTTTCGTCTATATAAAAATACAATTTTTCCAAAAATTGGTAGTTCAATATTCGGTGTCTGTACGGACTCCACATCTGTTAAAGTAGACTGATCCACATGTACCTCTAATTCTTCATTATCCACCGAATTTTCTTTAGAAATTGTAGCCTCTGAAAAGTTTAATAAAGATTAGATTATAACATTAGAATATAGAGTACTTCAGTAGAGTGAGGAAATTAATGCCACCGCACCGTTCAAAAGACATTGAGCAACTGAATACAAGAATTTACGAATACGTAAACGTTGAAGAAATGTAGGAATACGAAAACAAAGGCACACTATATTTGTTGTTGTAAATGTCGTAACAAGTGTGTGGCAGAGAGAGAGCCGAGCGAACAGATACCCGTGACTTGAGAGTAGAGAGAAGAAGAGAGAGAAAGGGAGGGAGAGGAAGAGAGGGAGCCAGAGAGAGAGAGAAGTTTTTATATTATGTATACGTGAAAATTTACTAATAATGCTTATCGATTTTTCAGGAATCTATATCGATCTCCTTTAGGTTTGATTATATCCTCAAATTCCTTATCGGGGAGATGCAGTAATGCATCCATATCGATGCATTCATCTTTACAAACATATTTTTAATTGATACGCATTTCTATAAATTTTATAGGTGTGAATGTATAACTTACCTTGAATTTGTTGTTCATATTGCAAACGATTTCATTCACTTAAATATCTTTTAACGTCACTCATTTTGCATATAAATACATACACGTCTTTGCCTCTCGACTACGCGACGCTTTCTGCGCGATCGATTCGTTATTTTATAAAATTGAATTATAGCAAAGTCATATTCGAAGGAACTAATGTTTATTACTTTGAGAAGAATGAATAATTACTTTCTATTAATTTTATTATGCTTGACAGTTCTGCACACTATTTTACGATATAACAAATCACCTAGAGCAATTAAAAAAATACCGGTACCACCGAAGCTTCCATTTCTTTGAAACATATTGTAACTTCGTCGTTCATCAGGTAATTAAAAAAAATTACAGAATATTACGAGTAAGTTAATAAAACTTGGTTTAGATTACTTTAAGTTTGAGAATATACATCGGTATCAAGGAAATGTGACCCCGATCTTATTTAATAAAATATTATTCTAATATACAAGTGTAAGATTTCATTACTATGATGGGATAAAGATTAAATAGAGAGAAAATTTATACGAAATAAGGAATTCATAGACATATAGACTTTTGAGATGAAATAATCTGACAAAATATAATTAAACAAAATTAGTTATATATACTAATAATAATGTTTTATAAGTATAAGTATAATTTCTAATAAAATGATCCGAGATATAATCTGTAGATAAATTTTACTCAGAGATATTGCATTACCAAGATTTTGTCTTTTTCGTGAAAGAGGGTTTAAATTACACGAAACTTATGTAATTATAGATGGAAGAGTTGAAAATTTAAACATTTTCAGATTGAGTAATTTTCTTTTCGATAAAAACCTCTTTCAATAGCTTTTTTCGAAATTTTGTAATTTTTATTATTTTAAAATTTTTTATATCAAAAAACTTGTTATATTTTTAATTTACAGCTGCATAATTTTCAAATATTTTAAGTCTTATCTAATAAAGTGTATTATTACTAGGGTCATTTAAGTCCAGCAAATGAACAAACTTTTTTTAATAGATCACTATACAATTAATTTTGAGTAAAAATGGTTTTAGGATCAACTTGAATATTGATACAGACTTTAAGATAGAAATTAAAATTAAGAAAATACTTGTATACTTAGAATTCTGAGAAAAGTTCATTCACTGGCACAGACTGGTACATTGACCCTATATATAACTATAGGTCAATGACCCTCTTAATAAGGATTTCAAAGACGATGGTTATGAACATAAATACACATTTAATATAGCAAACACTTAAAACTTGGTATTTACGTAGATTTATTATTTATATGCGGATTAATATAATTTTTTCCCTGACGTTTAAAAAAAATAGAAAATCCTGTCACGTATATATCACGTTCGATCCTAAAAAAAAAACACGCAAGCCCAAAACGCAACTATTCGCGCGCGAAAGCGCGAAACAATAGGTCTTCGCACGGTAATCCAATTACACTATCCTCCCACGCAAAGCGGAAAAAACCTAGCGCAAAATAAAATTTTCCCGAGCCAATTCTACGGCCAGCCGCTCGCACCGCTTAGTCGCAGCTCTCTGCGCCTCTCTCTCTACTCTGCTCTACGCTCGGCACGCAAAACTTCCCATTGTTTCAGAATTTCTTTGTTTTTTTTCTCTCTCTCTTCCTCTCCCTTTCCTCTACGGTCGCGCGATTTGCTCCCTATTGTCTTTTCACCCCGGCCCTTCGCCCCTTTAGCGTCCTGCTTTTCTTTAGAGATGAAACATATTGTCGCTCTCGCGCTCTCAATTAAGTTTCACGGGTTGCCCACGCGCACAGCGTATACGCGACAATTAAGTGGCCGCGTGCATATATGTGTGTATGTGTATACAGTAAGGGGTGAGTTTTTGGGTTGTGCCTAAGGAGCGGCAAGACTTGGTTGTCGTCGTGCAAACGCCGCTTGCATAATTAAGGGCGCGATTACTTGACTGGCGACGAGTAGAGTTCAAGCTGCACAGAGCTTCGTTGTGTATATGTATGTCTCTGTGTTTGTTGCTAATTAGGCGGACGTTTACGTGAGAATTTTCTGGTTTTCCGGTGATTTTTTCGGTAAGGTTTTTTTTCATGATTTCAGACGGTGACGTGGTTGAATTAAAGGGGAATATAAGATGTTCGTGTTAATTAGTCGGGCTTAATTTTTAGGACGATATTAAAGCCATTTTTAATTATCATTTTAAATACTTCATTAATTTATGTTAACTAACATTATTCATTGTTGTAATTTAAAAACAAACAAAATGTAGAAGGAATAAAAAAATATTTCGATAACAATAATAAATATATGTTAAACGTTTTCGAAAGTAAAACATTTTAATAGTAATAATTCATAATACACTTCAGTACTCAAGATCGCTTTATGAAACTGTCTTTCAATTTCACTTATTAGCAGCCGACTAAAATAATCACGTTGGAAAAAATATGTGCTTTCAAAATTAAGAAAGCATGAATTCGAAATCAACGTTTTGTATCATATTAATATATCTCTAAATAAACAATTTAAACCATCATATTCCCACTATTCCAGACCTTCTTTTCCACTCTCTACACAATTTCCAGCACTTCACTATGTGTGTAATACCCCATTGCAAACCCCACCTGCTCCTTTTCCACGTACAGACACACATACACACATATACACATACACAGACATAGCAATTATCAGCGTTGAAAAGACGCGAACCGCCAAAATTGGCAATACACTGCACACGAGAACGATAAATTAAATAGCATTCAATCACGGCCGAAACGGCAATTACAGCCAACGCTAGCTCAGTACAATGCGAATGTTTCGTCCGCATAGTTGGCATGCTGTTGTAGCCTCCTCCGCTTCGCTCGTGCGCTCGCCTTTTGATATACCGTGAGTGAGCGAGCGAGTGAGCGTCATGCGATGGTTCTCTCTCGTCTTGTGGATAGGCGCGATGACGATGGGAAGAATGTGAGCGCGTACACATGAACGCGGCGCGAAGCTCGAAGTGAAATTGACGAGGTTTGCTGCGATATGAGGGTAAGGGTTGGGGTGGTTGATTGGCAGAGGTACGAGTGATGAAGTGAAAGTTTTCGGTGATCGGTTTTTTACACAATGATGGTGTTATTACGACAAATATTTGAAAAACAGTATAGAAGTACTGTTACATTATATAAACATTAATGTTTTAATATTGTTGTAACGATGTTACCTACTGAAAAAAGTGTTATAATTTAATTAAAAGTTTTGTGTTCTCATAAAATTATAAAATAATAGACTGTTATGTATAAATTACACCAATACTTGATGTGATCCAAAACGAAATAAAATATCAAGTTTTTAACTTGCTTATACCACAATTTAGATATACTCATTGTATGAATCTTGTAATGAAAAATAGTATATATTGAAAACGATGAAGCTATGTTAGTTTTTCGAAAAAATTTGTAAAAACCTTTTCACATTATAATTGAAACCGTAACTTTTACGACGTCACCCTAAGTATAAGCAATCTATTTCATGAATTAAATTTAGTGACACTACTATATCCTTCTGAAATTGTATTATATAAAACATCATAATCGAATAATATAAATGGCATTTTCTACTACTTAAACATTTTCTATATTATATAAGTTATTTTGCGTTGATATTAAATTTGAGTATTATTGTTTGGTTACATCGTTTTTAAAACATTTCTCACAATCTTTTTATTGTACGGTGCATAGGATGTTTTACGTAGTTACAAAATTAAAATGATTTTGCTTTTAGTAGAGTTTCTAAAAATAAATTTTCGAGAAAGAGTTACTTTTAATAGAAAGTATATTTATAGTCTTTATACTTTAACATAAACTCACATCATTATAGATTTCTACCTGAAAAAATCTCCGAGAACCATGTATATGTACAGTTACTGATACCACAATTAATAACTCAGCATATTTGCAATCACCCAACGAAAACAAAAAGTAACTACTATACCAATCGACGCCCCTTACATTTATATACGATTTCTTTGATACCTCATCATCTCCGCACGGCGTCATATACACACAATCCCACACCACATCGTGTATATAGCAACCACACGACGGCACCTCTATACCTCCTTTTCCAATCCAGCCGGCACTGCCTTTTCCAAGCCCCGCTCTGATTAAAATCGACCTCTCGAGCGCACACATAGCACACCGAAACAATGGAAATACCAGGAGGAACAACGTCGGCTAGCTGCCTTCCCTCCCCCCAAATCAAAGCATAATTTCTCGTTACGCCCCGCGCGGCACGAGCTAGCGAAAGATAAGAGCCCGCACAATATACGAGCCGTAGGGAGGATATCTCGCATCCCTGGAAGTCCAGCTGCGTCATTTTCACACACACACACATAGGCACATACAGCACGGTTGCCGAACAATGACCGTATGTATATATGTTCCAAATGTGTGGGTGTGAGAGAGAGAGAGAACGATTATTCCCTTTTGGACTTTGGTATATAGGTGAACGCGAGAGAGAGAGAGAGAGAGAGAGAGAGAGAGCTTTGCTAGACCCGTCAATAATCGAGCGCGAGTGCGAGGGATTAACTGTCCCGAGCTTTGCGACTCGCTTTTCGCTGAGAGTTCGAGAGACTTTTGCGTAGTGGAAAGTGAGAGAGAGAGAGAGACAGAAGTGGAGAGGGAGCGGTCAGTAAGTTTAGAAACCATCGGGATTTAGTTATATTTATTGGGATTGCAAGTGCTCGGAATTGACTGGGCTAGACGGTAGGTTAAACTTTACTGATGTGTAATTGATTCATAAAGAATGGATCGTGGCGTTTGGTGGAGAATTTTTTTTTATTTGAAAAAATAATATTTTAAAATGTAATCAGGGTCAATACTTGCTTTATCTGTGTTATATACATTACGGAAATATTATATAAAATAGAGAAATTAATTTTGTTGCTTAATGGGCAATTATAATGCATGTCGATTATATCAGTACAAATTATTTTTTAATTCAATTTATATTATGAAATTTACATTAAAATCTTATCATTAATATTGACATCGCTTCAAAAGGACTAATTTGAAAATAAATACGTCCAATGACGTAAATATATACTCATTTATTTTATGATGCATATGATTTAATTTGATCAGTGAACATTGAAAAATATGTTTTATTTGAAATTTGTAATCCTTCATTGATCAGTGTTTTATTACAAAATAATTACTACTAATTCGTGTCAATACATTAAATTCTTTGGCCCATAAATAAAATATCATAATTATATATATGTTGAAATAATCGTTACTACTCTAAAGAAAAATGATTTTTTCAAACAACACTTCCTGAAATAAAGTATTTTGAATTTGTCTTTTTACGGCTTGTTGCAAATTTACATAATGCTTTAGTACTGTTTACAACTGTTCTCAAGCAAGATAGTAAATTTTTACTGTACCACATATAAAATACTAGATCTGAGAAAAAAACTGTAAAAATTTCGTTTTTAACTCTGCAAAATAACGAATTACCACCTCATACAAGGATTAGTTTTAATCTAAGGACTTTACTCTTGTTGGAAATGTTAATCTTTTAATATATCTTGATTCACGAACACATATCATATATGATTTACTTGTTTACAAAGTTTTACTGTACAGTAAAAATTTGCAATTTCCTCATATATATTAATTTACATTTATATAAGTTTATTTACAATTTCTTATACATTTATACACATTTAAACACTCTTGTATCTATTTCTAAAAATTTTCGCTATGTAAGACTTTTTTCAAAGTTTCATTGAAATGTATATAAAATAAATGTAAACACATGTTTCAATTACAACAAACATATTTATGTTCATATAGATAGGTGTATTTATGAACATTTACACTATTTCACATTTATATGCATTTTCGATTTTCATTGGAATTCGCAGACAAAGGTCAATTCCCTGCGCTCAATTAAATTTATTTATAATTTTCTAACATAAAAAATTTTTTACAAATAAATATATAAAGACCAATTTAATGCTCGTGTATTTATATAACCCACACCTTTTCCGCAATCACGATTCATCAATAATAAAAAATAATTTACCTATATACGCCCTCAATAGGTATACATTTTTTCTTGTAAATCAACCAAAAAAATCCCAGCCACAAAAATGCGCTCGCTACATACTATACACACGCACCGCGCATTCCACATCTCTCGCACTCGTTATACCTCCAAACACAATAAAATCCGGAAAACATGCCACACAGCGTCCGCACACAACGGACACAAAGAACCGGCACGTAAATTCCGCACTGATTATACAAGCGATTACAATGCATTGCAGACCGAAAAATATTTCCTGGAAAATGCATCAGAAAACTTTCGTATACACACACAAACACATACATAGGTATATATATATTTTTTTTTTCTCCTATATATATATATATATATAGATATATAGAGGAACAATCGCATCGCGGGGTATTATACGACGTTTATTTCGCATTAACCCCGCGTTCATCGCACAAAAGGAAAAGTCTCCAGACTCTCGAGGGAGAGCAAAGAATAAGAGAAAAGTTTCGCGCGCGCTGGCTTTTGAATACGGGAAACTTCGGAAAAATGGATTGTTTGGGGGCCGAGGGACTCTATGCATTGAGACATCTGCCCTTGACATCGCAACTGCGTCGCGGTTATATTTTGACCTATCACGCGTCATTAGGTTATATAAAGGCCGTATACGGTATTGTCGCTTGGATTTGCTTTGGAATCAATGGTTTATTTTCGCTGAAGGTACAATAGCACCAAGGCAATTTATGAGGTTATACAATATACTCTAATGTGGGTATTATAGGGAGCGAAGGAAAATTGAGGTAGTAAATAGTGTTTAAAAATTTATCGCGTGAATTCATCAAAAATACATATATAGTTTTTGAAAACATGAAATTTTTAAACACACTATCAAAAATTTTTCTGCCGATATTAATGTTTTGATGGAACTTTTTTTAAAAAGACGTTTTTGAAATTTCAAAATTTTCAAATTTACTAGAAAATATCTGAAATTTAAAGCAAAAATATTTTTAATTTTCGTTCACACTGGTTTTATTAAAATGTACTTAAAAATATAATTGAATTATGTATTAAATTTTTAAAAAATTTTTAACGGTGCACGTCAAATTAAGTAATACTGTAAAAACAATGCTCTAACGCTTTTGTAATATTTCTACAATTACCAATTGTATTACACGCTATTACTTTAAAGCATTTTTGCAATAAAAACACAACCGCCTATGCACCTCAATATACAAACGTAAAAAGCCAATTATACCTGTATACATATATACATACCCTTCGACGAAATTCAAAGTGTTTACCTTTCAATTAACCGGCCTATATACATACCCGCGCGCTTTTGCGTACAGTCAGACGAAATAAATAAATTGGCAACAAGTGCCCTATATATACAAAACCACCTCGTTTACACACACACATCCACCCGTTCGATATATACCAAAAGAAATAAAACTAAAAGAAAAAAAAGGAACGCAAAACAGCCGCAACGACGCAATCATTGCGGCATTTCGCGCACGTGCGACGACGTTAGCCTCTCTACGTTCGTGTGTATGTGTCTAGGTCAATGTTATGAAAGCCGCATTGAGCGTTTGCCAAAATCAAGTGACCCTTTCCCCCGATAATGCGACTGCGAGAGAGAGAGCGAGAGAGAGAGAAGACAGATTGGATTTCGCGTTGTACGAGAATTTGCCAAACTGCAGTTTAACGATGTACACATACATACATACACATATAGACATGTATATGTATCCTGCAGCAGTAGCAGCTGCTGCATGCACTCCGAACGGATATTGCCCGCTGCTGTTACTGCTGCAGCCGAACCTCGTTTCTTGGTAATCCCTTTTGTCGCGATTGACGAAGGAGAATGTAGGACCCCCCGATTGCGCGCGGCCAATGCGAATGCTTTGATGAATGCGGGAAGGTTTTTTCAATGAATCTTTCCGATTTAGGTTGGTTTCGTAGAGGGATGAGGATGGGTATTGGGATCGCTATCGGTTAACAAACTGATTACGGAACGTTGTTGTGGTTACAATTGACGAGCTGGATGCTGGTGCTGGTTTTTGAAATTTTGTACTTGTAGGTGGACGATGTAGGGTATTGGTAAAATTGTTTATTTTTTAACATTTGAGGTTTTAATTGTATTATAATAATATTTACTCTATAAAGTTAAGATTAGTATAAATTGTTGCACCGAAATATTAGTGAATATTTACTAATTCTTGGTGGAAATATCCACTAATTAAAATAAAAAAATTTCACCGTTTAAATAGTGCATATTTCTATAAATTTTCACTACGAATTAGTGAATATTCACTAACGTTTTGATGAAGCAATTTCAATTAATTCAACTTCGAAAAGTAATAATGTTAATGTATTTGCAATGTATGTTACGTTTCAATAAATCAGAAACGAGAAAAATATTAGAGTGAATTAAGAACTCCCTTAATAATAGTAAAAAGTTGTATGAGAATAATATTATTTCAGCATATCTTTACACGAATGAGGCTGTAACAACGATTATAATAATTTTAATATTTCACATTACTGTCATACTATGATAATATTATCCCGAACACAAACATTTTGCAATGGCTCAGTTCATTGCATACAATATCATATTAATTAAGTTGAATTATTTTCCTTTGATTTGCGTAAAAGCTATCCACTCGCACGGTTCTATTAATATTACATCTGAAAGTTATTTGAAATATGTTGCTGTAGTATACAATGTCAAGTGTATTTACACGCTCTATATCTTTCTTGATTTTTGGTTCATTGCCAGACAATTCGGATGTTTTACAAAAGAGATGTATTTTAATCTATCACGATCAATGATTGGTACGAAATGTATTATGTACTTTCCTGGAATGCTATATAAAAGAATAAATTTCGTTTGAATCGCTGGATATCTGCATTGTAGAGCAATTTTTTCTGCAGAAATCATATATATCTCAAAACTAAACGGTAAATAAATCGAACAATAAATTAATAAAAAAGTGCTCCATTGGTGATAATTGATCTGTATATTATCGAAAAAAGGTCTAAAAATATTTTCATCCTCCGAATCCCTGAACAAAAAAAAAACGTCAACCGGAAAAGTTGAATCTTCAACAGAAAACTCCTACAGCTACCTGTAAAAAAAAGAGGTCAGTAAATTCGATTGGCCCGTACGCGCGACCAACCGCCACGCTCACACTGTATATATACATATACATCCGTGGATGTAAACCTCGACCATTGAAAACGCGTTCGAATCACTTTGTGCTCATACCCGTGAATTTGAAAAATAAAAATACCAACGCGGCCACCTTTAATTACATCCCCTCTTTTCCTCTCTCTCGCGTACTAATTAAATTTCTTGAAAAATTTCTGTTCTCTCTCTTTCGAGCCATAATGAAAGCCAACTACTATCCGATACGGAAGGGATTGAACAAAGCGTATTGAATATTTTTTGTAGCGCCGCCGACGCCGCCGGCCTTCATTTGCGCCAATCCGATTAAACGGGTCTATATTCCCGTGGCGATACGGCAGAACCGGAGGTATAGAGAAAGAAGGAGGATGAGGAAAAAGAGTGGAACGGACGTGAAAAAGCTCGGCGATTCATTGGCGCGCGGCTACTACTGCGGCCCCCTTTTCAATGCGATTATTTATTCGCTCGGGTGTATTGTGCATATTCTTATAGCGAATGGTACATTATTATGACGGCGGTACTTTAGTAATTGACGGAAAAGGAGGTTGAGGATAAGCGCAGCCTGTATACTACTTGGTGGATGGTGACAAAAAATATTGCCTGCTATTGGCTGTTTGTGAGAAATCGAGGTAATATTAGGTCGAACTAGTTTTGATATATTGATTGTCGACCATAATGCCTGATGAGAATTTTATTCGATCTTAAGATATCGTTTCATTGAACTTGGTGATGTATTTTTATATTTGATGGAGTAATAGTAGTTGTAAAACAGTTGCTTTCTTTGACCGTCATTGTGTAATTAACACTCAAGATATATGATGTACGGAACGTATTCTTGATCGTAACATATATATTTTACTATCTCGCATAAAAGATACAATCTTAAATTTAAAATTCCATATAGTTCCTTATTAACGAGAAATATCTAAAATTTTTAGTACTTCGAGATTCAGTTAACGACCATTTTTTCAATCCCTCAACATTTATTGAACTGAAAAATATTCCAGCAAAAAAAGGAAGTATTTCGTTCAAGAGGATTTAGACGCAGAGCATCAATCCGTTTTCTGTATTCAATATTCTTGCCGCACACAAACGCATTGGCAGAATCGCGTATTCTAAATGGACGGATCGTTCATGCCTTTTTACTACAAGTATAAATTAAATCCCCCCCAATCCTAAAATCCACTGTAACAAAAATTTTCTCTCTGATTCTCCAAAGCCAATACCGTCTCTATACCCTTTAACCACTACTTTTTTTCGCTACCTCGAATCCCGTCCCAACTCACCTTCAAACAAAAAAAAGAACCATCCACCTACTAATGAAGCGCGTAAATAACCCTTTTTATTCCTATACCATGCCATCTCCTCGTCCATTCCGTCTGACGCATCGGAAGAGGCGCTGCACACATTTGGCATTCCGTTTAACGCTCGCTCTGTCTCTCTCTCTCTCTCTCCCTCTCTCGGCGAATTTTCGCTGAAAGTTTAAGGTCGATACTCCTAGTTCCTCTCCTACCCTGCGAATAGTTAATTACGAGGACGTGCGACAGATTTCTCCAGTGCATAGGGATAAAATTTTCCCGAAGGTATAGTACTCGGAAGTTTGAAGTGCTAAAGACCAAGTTGTTGAGAAATTTCAAAAGGAAATTCGTGTAAATTTTAACAGCTCGGCTTATTATTGAATATACAATGTTGTAATAATTCGTTATTTAATTGTTTCGTTGAAAGTAATTGAGGAAAGGGTCTTTTAGCTGGTTCCAGTAGATATCCACAGGTTTCATTGTGCGAGATTTAACCGTATGGGTCAAAGAGCTATTCACTTGTTAATTTGTCACTGGATTCTCTACACACGAGGTTGTAGGTGCCAAAGTGGTTACGTCCATAATCATGCTAGCATAATGTCGCTTGGTACAGGCAGCGTTTGCAATATATAGAGAGGGACAACGGTGCATGAAAATTGAAAGAGACACGTCTAATTTCACAATGACCTAAATTCAGTTGAAACCGCACTGTTAAAGTTCAAAAGGACTTGGAATCAGAATTCATTGTTCATAGAATTTCAAATGATGTATCATTTACTGTATAAATACAGAATAATAATCTTTCATCAAGGAAGGTCTTCCGGTAAGAAACGCGTTTAATAGGAGTTCATTGGACTCTTAATATTCCTAGTATATTCAAGTTATACTTTGTAAGAAGAACATAAAACTTCCTTACACAAAATATTCAGAAACAATGAGAAATTAAAAAAGTTATGTATCGTGCGAGTTGCTTAAATTTTTTAAATTAATATTAAATAACTCTGCGAAACAATTGATCCTAGTTTTTCATAAATATTTAGTTTCTTCAATAAATTAGTTGAGACGACACAAAGATTATTGATGTCGAGTGTGATTATAATAAAAGCCTTATTTCCAAAATGATTCACATAAACTGCAATAAACATAGTAAAAATGAGAAGGAGGATATTCATACACTTAATCAGGCTTATTTTCCTCTGTTTTCGAAATTTAAATAGCCAAAGGTAAAGCTTGTTATTGTTATAGTACAGGACTTTAGCTCTTCATTGTTTTCATACTACATATAAAGCGATCAGTACAAATAAGTGCGAAAATGTAATGTTCCTTCCCATTAACAATTAATTCGCATTGAATTTATATTGTTAAATAAGTTTCTTGGCTCGTTAACTCGTGTACATGTATTAAGGGTATATAAATCTTTGTTGTTTTTGAACTGTCTTTATATAATAAACAATTCAACCTGAAGAGGTCGGCAGATCAAGCCAACGAAATGTTGCTTTTCAATTATTACAGGAAAAAACAGAAGCCTTTTTGTAATAAACTGAACTCCGAGAAAAATATAATTGAAACACTAACAACATGAAGGGCAAAAAATTCTCATCTTGAAAAATTTAAATACTATTGTTTTAGTGGTTTTATATCTCAAAATCAGCATATCCTATTTCTGAAATTTAGCACACACATGGTCATTAATAAATTAAACGTGTCGTCGGAATTTCAGAAAGTTCCAAAGCAATTTATTTTTTGACACAACTCTGTTAAGACACAGTGCACTTATTACCCTTCGTCAACCATTCCAAGCAACTTTTTACTCCCGTACTTCCTACCTTACCTGTTAATGCCTACCATATCCACCACAATAGACAATTCACCAACCATTTCACCCACCGAAATCTCCCACCCTTCTACAACTACCACCAAGAACCCTTCCTCCTCTTTCACCCTTGCAAAAACCTCTTTCCCTCTCCACTACATCACCTCGCGTCCACCTCTATATATATACAACCAGGACTATCGACTACCCTGTTCATCCACACATATACGCACACATACACACACACACACAGGTTCTCGTTCGAAGGAGCCACAAGCAAGCGAGACCCGACGGCGTACATCCTACACAGGGGTTGGAACATATCGCGAGGCGAATGAACTCGGTGTATGTGTGTATCGACTACGGCTCTGCGTGTTGTACACGCACCTGTAACCGCCGTAAAACAGCACGCGGGGATTTATACCACGCCGCGGGTCAATTTTAATATATCCAAGGCTGACCCTCCTTTATTCTCTTGCTGCCGCAGAGTTTTTATGGGAGATTACGAGGAGGGCTGTGTCGGTGCGGAGTTTAAGCGAGTGGTGGTAGTGGTGATGGGAGGATGCGTTTTTAGATTTGTTGGTGAGGGAAGGGTTGCATTGCTTTTTGATAAGTAAATGAGGGTTAATGGATCTGATAGTATGCGTGGACGTGGTAGAAGTCGAGGTTGGTTGCTTTTAGGTTGGAAATGGATGCGAAAGAGGTTTTTAGTCGTTAGTAAATGAAACAAAGAACTTGATAAGGATTTAATATTGAATTTTAAAGTTAGGTATGATATTTAAGATTTTAAAACGTAATAAATATTTGCATGATGTTTATTATAAACCGTTACTATGCAAGATAGCTTGAGTTTTTGTAAAATTTCTAACTAGCCGATGAAAGTTTTATACTTCCTTTTTATGCCTTAAGTTTCTTAAACTTCGTCGAGAAAAAAAAAATTTTTTTTTTAATCCTGCATACTTAAGTACGAGAAAGCAATGGTATCAACTTTGGCTTTCAAATTATTTATCTGATGAAGAGAACAAAGTTTCCCTTTCCGAGAATATTAATCAGGCGAGCTGAAATTATTTCTATTAGATGACTAAAGTTTTCACTGTTAAAACGTAATGAAATGGTTCTTTCGCACAATTATATATAGATAAAGCTACGACTAGACTACATAACGTGTTACAAATTTTACAGCTCTATCGTACTTTACAATATATAAATCATAAACCCATTAAACACTTTAATATTGGTTAAAAATATAATAATTTTTGTCAACGTTCCAATTCTGGAGACATTAAACGAGAACCTCGACGTGGTTATCTGATACTATGACACAAGGATGATTTATTAATTTAATTAAAGTCATGCAATAAACCAACGTAAATTCTCCAGTATCGTATTATATTATCTAAAGTATAGCAAATTAATGTCTTTTCAGATTACAAAACTGAACAGAAAAACTTAACCTAAATTAAAGAATATTATTACTATCTCTAAATTGCCATCACCTATAATAATTCACTATAGAAACAATATATACATTACCAAATCGTAGTACAAAGACCATAAAATTTGTTCACCTGGAACTCACCTGTAACAGAAAAAAGAAATATTCTCATTTTACTTTCCACAAAAAAGCTTCCATTAATCCCACGTGTACGTATATATATATATATATATCTATATATATATCCCACCCCGCAAAATTCAAATCGCGCACATCTCGTATATAGCAAGCCACAAAAAAAACCCGTCGCAAGCCTCCATTAACGAACCCATTCTGCTTTAATTTTTCTTGCACGACACCTGTTCTCTCTCTCTCTCTCTCTCTTGCTCCTTCCATCGGACCTTGATTGACTTGTAAAATAACGACCCCATAAATTCCGAAACAACGCGCGCGCCCGTAAACCACACCCACATATATAGCTCTATATATATACATAATTTTCCGCTACCTCGCGATAAGGAAGAAAAAAAAATTTACATATCGCCAACGCGCCCAGATATGTATGAAAACCATTATACACTCGCGTGCGTACACACATACACCTATACACAAATGCTTAATTGAGCGACACACGCGTGACTGTCCTTTGTGTTCCACACAAACGTATAGGTATATATATATACCTATACGCACGTGCAGTACTACTATATACCGCCGGGGGCGAGGCATTGAACTTTACCGGCGTCGTCGTCGCGCCGAGCAATAAAAGCCTGGATAATGCACGTGCACGGCTAAATTCGACCCCTTCCGAAATGTACATGATTTTCCGAGGTTCGGTTGTTACACCGTGACATACACGGATTCAGTTTCAGTTATGGGATATACGAGTCGAAATCTTCTTTCATTTTGATATGCTGGGACTGTTGCGAAAGTCCAAAGCTACACTTTATATACGAATTTCGTTTGCTTATGATAATTTTATTGCGCATGTGTGCGCAGCGAAATTACTTTGTAAACGTATATATATAAACGGTGCAATTTAAACTTTTACCGCATGGCCAAAGTGTTGATGATGAGCTCGAAGCCGAAGTTTGAACTTGTTATATATTTAGCGTTTCGAGGTTGTTGGATCGCCGGATGCTTTATTTATTTACAATGATTGATGTTTATTAAGTGTATATATATACGTATAGGTATATAATAGGTCTCTGTGATAAAAATCTGAAAAATTTTATTTTGGTTACGAATTTTTGTGCGATTAATTTCCAGCCCGCTTTTAATTATAATTATGTTAAGTGTACACGCGAGATAAAAGTATTTTCACAACGAAAATATAAAATATAAAGATATATAATATACATAATGTGTGAAATACTCGTATCATCAGATGGATCTGAAGTTTACAATGTTGGAATGCAACGAAATAAAAACATTTTTTTTACTTCAAAGTTACACTTATTAATTAATATTAATTTTACGTTTAGATTTAGTATTTTATTGCATAAAATAACCTTAGGGCAACAGTTTCGATAAAGTTTCCATTGTTTAATAATTTTAATTAATTATACAAATTATTTCGTTACACTCCAGCAATGCAAAATTCAAACTCATATCAAACACTTGGTAGTTGCAAATAACATTTAATTTCTCTTCACATAGTTTTAATATTAAATTTTAATATTAAAATTTGATATATATATATTTCCCACCTCGTCGTCAAGCATTTTCCAAGAAATCACTAATCAGCTCTCTACAAAGGCTGCCAACTTTGTTGCGTTTGTCAAGCACGCGCAGGGCGCGGCGCGAGTGTAACTAGCAGTGTAACGAGCAATCAGCAACTACACGACGACCGTTTCCCATGCCTTCTATATATATGTATATATACTCGGATCATTATGAAACGGTGCACATTAGTATTGTGTAGATCTCGTAGGCGGTGTGCTGCAGCTGAAGGGAGGAACGAAACACGCGCGCGTATAACAACGTAGCAGACACTCTGCCAGACGCATTATGTGGCGGTGGTGTACTGATTTTCACGGGGATGCTGCATGCGATTGTTCGTAGTACGCAAATTTTGAGGATGAGTCGAGATGGTGAAATAGAAAAGTATGTGGGAAAAGGGAGGAGGGAGACGATGAAGTTGAAGGTTGGTTTGTTGAAGTGTAAGGAAATCATTTTAATATTTTACTCAAGTTATTAAAGGATGGAAATTTGATTAAACTTTTATTGTAATATTTTATACTATAAAGTACTAAAAATTGTTATATTTCGTAGCAACTTCAACTTTGGAAACTTCAGATGTATATTTATTATGTGTTTACAGGTTTTTGTTGTTTAGATTGTTCAAAATTATTTATTCTTTTACACATCTTTTTTATACATATAATATAAATTTTACTAAATTTTTAAAATGTTGCCGTAGACTATATTTTCCCTTTTTGAAATTTTTCGATATCGCATAAATCTCATATTTTATAGTAATAAAAATAGTAACTAAAAAACAACATTTTAAAAAAAATGTAAAAATATTACCAACGTAAAAAGCAGACTCTATAGATCGCACGCAATAAATAATGGAAGCCATTATTTCTTTCACAAAAGAAGCAGCCACGAGCAATAATATCAAACGCAGGGCGGCGCGGTCAATTGATTTTTTTACGGGGTGCTTTAACGCACACATACGCATATATGATATATATAATATATATCTGCAGCGAATATACCTTCGTCATCGCGAGGAACTGACACTGATAGAACAAACTGCCACTGTGAGATATGGATATATACTCACAAGATTTTGACTTACGGAAGTGTCTTGGACACACTGAGATATAATATAGGGATTCTATTATAGCGTTGCTTTGTAGGGATTTGTGGAAGCATTGACGGGATAAAACAGTTTTAGTTTAGCGATTCTGTTTTGGAAAATGTATTGGGAAGATTATTTGAATACTTGCAGATAGTATTGTACATGAATTTTGAACTGACGAAAAAACAATGACGAATAATTGTTTATGAATAATTTACATTTAATTAAAAAAATTTTAATTTGTACTAAACAAATTATTGAAACACCAATTAATAGGTAACATTCGAATAGAATCTTTTTTATGTTTTCTTATTGAACTCATATTACGTGAATTCATATTTTTTTTATGTTTATATTTAATCGATTATCGATATATTTACACAAATTTTGAAAATCTTTTAAAATACAATAATTCCTCTCGAATATCATTTTAAAATAGACAATGAGACACATCTAACTATCAAATTACACCGAGTTCATTATAACAATGATGCTAAACACATTTAGTATCTATATTTATACCTATATTATTACTCTGATTATTATCAGTATTTATTGATCAATCAGTTATATATATACATTATCGTTGGAAATCCGAGATTAGCCATCAGTAATGGACTATATGGTGCGAGGAAATTATTTAATACTGATGATCCCCAAGAATTAATAGAAATCATAATGCCGACAAGAATCGGATTCCTGATCGGATTTTCATTCCTCATTAATTCAATCATGAACTTCACTATATATAAGAGTATATCAACAGACCAGTCAACTCAAACTATAATCGCAGTATATGTTTGTCTGGCCTTATCACTCAATCCCACAATTGTACATGGATTTAAAAAATAATAGGTATAAAAAAAGATCCTTATTACAAATCCGAACATATAAAAAGAATCCTTTAATCTCTACCATTCAACCCTTCAATCCACGGTACCAAATAAAAACACGTCAGATCTCGAGCAATTCGATACCTGGACACACACAGAACTTTCCCGATTCGTCGTCACCTACGCTCACTTGGATCGATCTAATCGTCTGAGCTTTCATTTCGCGCTCGGCTATGAATCTCCTTGGCACCGGCTTGCTGACTTCCTTCTACGACGACGTTGCTACTGCTACACAGGACTTTTACGAGGAGAAGCTGTTACGCGACGTTTTACGTCCGTGCGCGCGGGTGTATATATATATATATATATATATGCATTCACTTCGCACGGCAGTATAACGGCAATGTTCACGCAAATCACAGCGAAGAACGCGGAAGGGTAAAAGAGAGAGAGAGAGAGATAGAGTCGTAGGGTGGATGGTGGAATGATTGGTTTTATGAAAGGAGACGAGGATTCTGTGAGAGAACTGATTTTCAATTGATGTGTTCTCGGGATTTTCCGTGCACGAGAGGGTGAGAAGGTACGTACGGCAATTTCGAGAGTAAAGGGTGAAAATTTTAAGTGTAGCGTGAGTAATTCATTGCCCTGTATTTCATCTTTTTATACGTTTCGTTATATAGTTATATGGCGATGGTTGGGTCTGAGTGTATAATCAAGTGTTAGTAAAGTTAAGTAACCAGTTTAAATGTGATGTATTTTCCAAATGTTTCTTATAACGCATAATAAAATTATCGAACATTTCTAGTCGTGTACATCATTGTAGCAAAGGTATATTAACACTTTATTTAGTTTTCTTCGTATAATGCACGTTAAAATTTAATTTTTTAAATATTTTACAAATAATACATAGTTTGTATTCATCTTGTTTAACAAAAATATGTTTTAATTCTTTTACGATTGTGAAATATTTTAGATTTTTTTTATGGAAAACATCAAAATTTTTATATTCAAATGCCATTAAAAAAATTATATGAAATTACACATTACAGTATAATACATTTGCTATGAAAAAAAAACCATTTCATTTTACAGTTTTTCGTAACCCGTTAAATAAATGTAAATGTAAAGTAACGGGATCAAAACAATAAATAATGCATTACAGGATACTTCGACGTTTAGCACTTAAAAAACCTTAAGATTTCATAAAGTATACATACTACCGTAATAAATCCGATGAGTGTAAATATTTGGTACACACATATATATTTCGCAAGGCTATAAATTTTCAATTGAACATTAGAACATTTATCGACGAGTATGCGACTCACACATATACATATATATATAACCGAGCTCGACGTTATATCTACCTAAACGTGAAGTATATTAACGGGGGTCTATAGGTATATACAGATCAATTTCCCTGCAGTAAATTGATTTTCCCGTGTGCCTGTCTAATGCGTACGCAATAATATAATATCAAATACCAATTTCATTTGGCCCATGAATATATATTTGCTCGCTTCATCAATATACTAACCCGCCGCGAGCAATTATGAAAACGTCCCTTTTCGATTTAATTACTTTCGCAGAAATTTTACAGCTGATTGTACATCCAGATTGATATATACCACTCCGATTCATCATAATATTAATAATATTGCCAAACTGCTTTATACACATTTCATGTATAATTTACTCATCAAAAAGTACAAACAGTATACAACTATTTCATCACAGAGAGAATCGCATAATTCCTTATCCTGTATAGACACAGACACACACTCGCGACATAATTCAGCCGCTCTTCTCGAGCATGACACAAACACACGTAGCATATACAGCGTCGAATCAATACCCGCATCACACGCGCGCAGACAAACGAAATCCAGCGAGTAACAGCGCGTGGTATATATATAAGCGATCGGCTTTAACGACCTTCTCAATGTACGCGCCGTATATACGCCTCATGCCTATGGCTTTTATAGTGAACATTAACCCTTCACTTTGCCAGCTTCGCGCGCGAAGCCCGCGGGTTTTGACTGCGTCGAGTGTGGAAGTGAAGCCGAGTATATACTCGCTCCTGCTGCTGCTGCTGCTGATGCTACTGTGTCTCTTTTAAACGTGAAACTCGATAAGTTTATCGTCAGGTGTGTGTAGGAGTATAAAGACACGGCGAAGTGTCTTATATTAAGCGATGGGTTACGGTTAATGGTGAAAGAATTATCGGATGTGAGCGGCGGAGGTGTTTGATATCGTTGATTGGATATGGAAGAATTATTGAGGGACGGTGGGTGGTTCAAGCGAATTTTTGTAAAATTATAGGTAGATCTTAAACTTGACAGAAATTGTCTGTAAACGTTAACCTTTCGATCTGTGCTGAGAAAATTTTAGGTCACCGTACCAATAATAATGTATAACATGTAACTTTATGTAAACATACAGTTTATTGCTTTGCAGTAACTTGTAAACGGCAGATTTTAATGTACAATAAATGAAATTAAAAATTTTTTTTGCAGAATCTAATGTTATAATTTAACAATTAAAAAAAGTATTAACGATACCCATAACAAATTTGCTACTGTGAAAAGCAGACACATAAATATAGCGAATAAATTAACAAAACTTTTACTTATTTATAAAATCTTTTTATGTTTAATGTGCTACCTTAAATGTTTTTTATGTATTAAAATTAAGTTTAATATTTGTGGATACAACTGGTAATTTATTACTATATTTATTAAAGACGGTAATGCGATTAAAAAAATGTAACGTTTAATTCCTACTTCAATAAACCATTATTTTATCATACGGTACGTCGTACAGATGAAAAGTCGCTTGTAGCAATTATTCAACGTTTTTGTTTACGTTGAAAAAAAATACGTTACTCTTTCTATTTACCGTTACGATTAAAAATATATATTACAAAAAAGAAAAACTTCGCTGAATTTATACTTTTTCGTGTTCCGAGAAAAAAAATACTGAAACTCGATATGATTGGGTGTTTGTTTTAAAAGGAAAGAATATCACTATAAAGAACAATAAAACTTGAATTTTGAAAATCTAACAAGTACTACATACCTAAAGCTTTCGAATATATACCAACCGAATTTAGCACGAGTAATAATATCAAAAGAAATCCCTCATACCCACTGATACCTCAACGAACAAAAAAAATCGAGTTCACCGTTCCACCAGAAATGATATCACGAGAATCAGAGAACCGCATATACTACATGTATGTACGTATACTTGGTGAGCACAATGTATTCATGAAAAATCGTCATTCCTTTGGCAAAGCGTGTGGTTCGAAAAAGGGTTGATCGGAAAACAAAGGCAGCGCGTATGGCTGATTGTAGTGGCCTCTCGAACTCTCCAACTCTGCTGCTGCATCCATCCATTGTGATCGAGGTCGAACAAGAGAGAGAGAGAGAGAGAAACGCAGTCGAGAGAGAAACAGAGATACGCAAGTGCACGCGCGTGAAAAGATATCAGACGTATGTAATTGTATGAGTGAGAAGGGAATTTTTTTTTTACCAGAGATGGGGTATTGAGGGAAAAAAGATTTTTTAAATTGTAGGGATGATTGGTAAAATATAGGTGGGGTGGGAGGTTGGTATTATGGAGGTGAAAGTGTGCCATAGAGATAAAAAAATATTTGAGGGATGTAAAGGAAATCCTAGTTTTAAATGTAATTAAAATATGGTAAGGGTAAATATTGTAACGTATCGAGGCTTACAGTCAGTCGTTTATTTTTTTTTTTTTTTAGTTATTCAGATTGTGAAAGTTTAAATTATTTATATCATCTACGTTAATTTGGATATAACACACAGAAAAAAAAGAAAAGGTAATATTTTACATATATATCCTAGGAAGAACTTATCAACATTCTATACTTAAGATATTATAATCAAATGGTAGAAAGTTTAATAAAAATTAATATCTAACAATAACATACCCAAAAGTATGATTGTAGTACTTAAAAAATTAATATCGTAAATGCCATAACTTTAAATTGCTATACATAATCATCAAACAAAAGTAAAATATTTTTTTTAAACACGAAATGAATGTCTTATGCTTAACATTTGAACCAAGGTAGTTTTAAATCGTAAGTGCTCAAAAGCTCAAATTAAGTATATATTTGCTCAAGACTTAGTATACCAAAATATGACATATAATTTTAATGAAGAGACTCTACATGTATCTAATTTTACTAGGTATACCACCTAAGACTTCAAGTCAAATAGCGTTTAAGATCTTCCAGTAACGACGTATTAGAAAATCGTAAAACAATATCGTAAATTGTCTCTAAAATCTCGTCCAACCTCTTGCTATAAAACGTGAAAAAAAACAAAACTGAACAACAATCTACATATATACTAAACCCTCTACAATCAGATATCACCTTTTTACCAAATATTTTTACCCACCTCTCTCAACACACAATCTGTACATAAATTCTGTCCGCTTTGTTTCAACACAAACGCTGCGCACAGAGTTCCTCAAACTTCCAAGCTCCCGCGCATATATACGAACTCACTCCTATAGTTGAAAATAAGACAAGCTTCCCTCTCTCTCTCTGCTGCATCTCTCTTAAACACATTCGTAGACTCCTTCGAACTCTAAGAACAGCTTCGTCGTAGCCCTAAAGCATTAACCCGATTGTTAGCGCGTGGGTGTGAAGCTCTCGCTCAATGCTATATACCGGCAATAACGCACAATAGATGCTGCATCTCACCTCCCCCTCTTCCTTCTCTCCCTCTCCTATATACGCGCGCGTACAACTCTTCGCCATTGAAACCGCGACGACGCGACGGCGATTCGGAAATAGGATTCGACCTATATGTATATATGGAAAGCTCACAAGCATCTCTCGTCCTCCATTTCAGATGAATTCGCTCTGAAAGGAGAGCGTGAGAGAGAGGGGCGGAAAGGAAAAAGAGACCGACGACGACGTTGTGGCGGTGAAAAGGAGATCGCGGTATGCGCTCCACTTTGCTTTTTATATATATGTAGTATATGCGTGCACGGAAATCAGCTGCCGCGACGTCGTCATGTATGTGTATGTGTGTGTGTATAGAACGCGTGTGCGCGATCGACGCGATGCTTTGCAAATTTGCCGCCACTACCGGCTGACTCGTATATGATGCTAAGAGAGGAGGAGGAGAAGGAGGAGGAAGAAGAGATCGCTAGGGCGGTTGAAAGGCTGTTATATGCTCTACTGGTAGTTGGGAATATTATATATATATATATATATATAGGTATATGTGGGAGTAAATGCGAAATTCCTGGTTGGGTTTTTGTCCTTGTTTTAACGAGTGCTGGTGAGCTTTGTGTGGGTAAGTATTATAGAGAATTATGAGAAAATTGCGTTTCGGTTTCTAAATGAATGATCGGCACGTTTGTATATTTAAATTTTATAATGTACAACTATTATTATATTTTAAAGATTTACCATAGGTATATATAGATATACAAATTGAATAACGTTAATTTATCTCTTTACTGTATAACATTCATTGCTAGGTAGCTGTTTAAACAGCCCGAGCCTCTTTTTACGTGAGTTTACCGCTTCAAAGAACCATGTGATACTAACTTCCAGCTATCTCCAGTAAATTCCAAAAATTTCTCTCTGAAGAAAAGTAAGTATACGGGGAAAAGACTTATATACTTGGAAGTAGCAGAGCTATTCCTTATTTCGAAAACTTTAACCTCCCCCCCCCCCCAAAAAGTAACATGTTGTTGAAATATTACTAAATTATTCTAATAATATTACTTTTTATTTGCTACTATTTGATATATTATTGTGTTGGGAATTGCTTCTATGTTTTCTTCTTTTGAACTTGAATATGATACAATTTAATATCGACTGTCATTCTCAAAAATTCTGTTCCTAATATATTTTCATATACTATATCATACAACATAACTATAAATATTAATCAAACTACCGTAACATTTTAATCAAACGCAATGTTCTCTATGATCCACCAAACCTCAGCAATTTCATCTCTCCTAAAACCGAAAATGTTTCAGCCCCCTCGCGCGAATGTAGGTCATAAAACTATCTACATATATATATATATATATATTCCGCGAGCAAGATTTAGCCTTTCCACGACGACATCACGCGCAGAGAGAGAGAGAGAGAACCAGGTAGGAAGTAATAAAAAGTATTTATATACCTGCGCACAGGCGCGCGCATAGCGAGCGAAATGTTTATACGCGCGTGCATGTGCGTGAGGAAATGAAAGCCATTGTCATATATACAACAACTTTATGTGTGTATCTATGTGTGTATGTTTATGTGCATGTATGTGGATGATGCGACACACTAGCCCTATATACGTCGACGTCGTCGTCGTCGTCATCGATGTTACGGTTAATGGGATGGAGAAGATCCTCGCGGGACACACGAGTTATATCCCCTCTCCTTCTTGATACATCGATATATGTATGTATGTGTAACGTAGATTGGCTGAGATAATTGTTCGGGTATACGGTGCGTGCGGTGGGTTATAGGATGAGAGTAATTAAAAATCCATGATGATAATTGAAATTTGAAATTGGTGTATATGTAGAGGTTGATAAATCGATACGTAAGGGGTTGAATAAGTGATATGTTTATATTGTAGCATTAATTTTTTAATCTGCCAGTAACTGCAATCATTACGAAGTTTTATTTTCGTGGTACACTTTAGCAATGTTACTCTAACTGCTTCACCGAAACATTCGTGAATATTCACTGATGATATAATAAATATTCTGTAATTCTTAGTGGAAATATTTAAAACTATCCACTAATTAAAAAAGAGCAGTTTCACTATTTTGGATAGTGAATATTTCCACTAAGAATTAGAAAATATTTACCATTTCATTAGTGAATATTCACTAATGTTTCGGTGGAGCAATTTTAAGTAATCTTTAGTGGATGTTTCACTGATTCAACTTTAGAGAGTACCGTATATATCTCAGCTCGTTTATTTTGATTTATAAACTTTAAAGAATCACAGGACAAAGTCTACCAGCCAAGTATACGGAGATAACGAAAGGTGTGCTCTATAAAAATAGCGGCGCGGTACAAGATGAGAACAAATCCGAGCGACTTGTATCGTCGGCGCGCGAAGGAAAGCGCGCGCTGAGTTACATCGCTAACTTCGCTAACAGCTTTAGCAACTTTCGGTGTGTCTGTTCTTCTAATGACAGAAATTACATTTCCTTTCTTTCGGAAGCTCTTACCAAGTTTAGTCTCGATGGTATAGCTCGCAGATAGAGAGTGAGAAAGAGAGAGAACAAAATTAGTGAAGATTTTACGAAGACTAATCGTGGACTTTTAAATATTCCCTAGGACAAGACCACCATTCGCGATGTCTCGTTCGATGTATAATTAGGACGAGTTACTTCGATTTTACCTGCAGTAACTATAATTATTGTTACATCTTGAAATATCGTGTATATTGATCATTCTGAGTATATTATATAGAAACTTAAAGTAATATTGTAATAAAACATAGGAAAATAATTGAATTATTTATAGTTATGTATACATTGAATTTCGATGAAACAAGCCGTCACGAGATAGTTCAAATCTCATTATTTTAACTGCATGAGAAAAATCAATTTTCAAATAATAGATCTAAAACAGTCCAACAACATTATATGACAATTATACTATAACAACTAGACAAGATCTGATCCCTGTCGAAAAAGAAAACATTACAGAACCACTTAAAGACCGCAACGAAAATATTGTTTCAATATTACTTCCAACCCATCTACAACTCGATATTTTCTTCCTCTCAGAGACTCTCTCTCAGCGCTCGATCCATCCAATTTTCCGCACCGAATTACCCACGTGTCTCTCCTCTCAAAAGCCTTTTCCCTTAAAACCGCGTGTAGTACGCGAACAAGAAGCAAAAAAAAGGACCGCTCGATATCGTCCATTCCACTCTATACGTTCACAAGATTCCACACGTACATACACACACGCACTACATACTTTACTCGCTCGAGGGAAAGAAGAAGAAGTAGAAGAAGAAGGCGAGCGAGCAGTCGAAAGGACGTTCGCCCTCTCGGTTAAATATTTAACGAGCCTCGCGAGGCACCAACGTCGGCGGCGCGTAGACTCACCCTCGTGTAATGGCGCTGCTGAGTATACGCAGCCCTGCCGCTCGCACACGCGAGGGGTTGTTCTCCTCTCTCTCTCTCCGTAACTTCCTATTATATCCAACGGTGTAGCTCTACTCTCCTACATATATATATATATACATGTCTGGCGAAAAATGCTGCTATTGACCGACACACACATACAACACAAATGGTGAATCGACTTCGCAGTACTAATTTCCCGTGTCTCTCTCAGCCGATTGATTTCGAATCAGCTTACCTGTTATAACACCAAACCCTCCGGGTGTGTCTCTCTCTCTATGTGAATATATACCTATGTATATAGATGTGTCTATATATTTCAGAGGGAGTTTATGGGAGTAGTTGGTTTCGGTTATTTACGGGAGTTTCTTTATATATATGTGTGTGTACGTAGCCACCGACGTGTATTATGCAGAGGGTGAGTTTTTTTTCGCGCGCACAGGTGTTGAAAGTTTTAGGAAGGCAAGTGTTCCAATAGATTATATGAAGCGAGCGCGCTCGTGCACTGGGTGGTATTGAAGAAACATATAACCCCGTGGAAATTCAGTATACCAGAGTTGGAATATTTTTTTTCCCGTACTTTATATATAGCGAGGGTAGATAACTTGGGTGATATATATGACTTGGTGTTGTGGATGGATATCTTTTGTTTATAATGAGGATACCGATATTTACCAAGTACGATGGTATGTCTATAAACGATGAGTGATGGAATTGGCAAACGCTTTCTTGTACCTAGAGAGGGTTTCTTATTAGATTAGACTGTAGCAAAGCCTTGCTATATACACCCTGCATGAGTGCCAGAGCTCTGGTACTCTATATACGCGGATCGAAATAGAAGGAATCGATTGCGCGTCGCTTAACAATGGACTGTAGAATCCAGATTAATACTTGAAAACTATAATATTGTTTGTCACGATTACTTTGTTTAAGAGAATGTGATATAGTCCTACTGTATTATACACGAAAAGAAGAATGATTTACATCTTGTAAAAATTTAATTGTCTTACAAAACATTGTTCTACAAAGTCGAGACAAAATATGTTATAAAGCTTTATTTTAGAAAAAGTAAAAGCGACGACACCTCTTGTTTTTTTTTCAATGAAATCTTGTTAGTTTTTATTTCAGAAATAAAGAGCGGTATTACCGTTTTTTTGGGTCATTTTGTAAAACGATGTATTATAGGATCGTACATAGAACCACTGAATTATAACTTCTTAAAAAAGTTTATGGAAGTGATAAAAAGTAATGATTTTTAAACTCAACTTTAAAGAATAAATTCGAAAGGAAAATAGAAATTTCAAGCTTATATTTTCTATCCGTTATAATAAATCCAAACAGAATTTTCCAGAAAAGCTAGAATCCATAAGATATTGGATGATAACATAAGATAATACACAAAATCTAGCACACCAATTTATTCATAAGACAGTACAAAGTACACACGACACGAGATTATCCGTACGATAATACTGAAACTTACAGAAAAATCTAAGACCCCCATCTAACCTCAAAATCCTCTACCAAATGGGCTAACCCACCTCTCATTTCTCTCGCGATAATCCCACAGCTGCACCCTATATATATATACACACACACACCAGCGTCAGCTTCCTCACTGCTAAAAAAGTCATCAGCCTCTCTCCTCCGCCGGCTCCATCATCGAACCCTCTCACAGCTCCGGCGTGTAATCTCATTACGTACTACGGTTCGCGCTACTTGCGCGTCGAGCCTCGCACCTACACACGCTGATAATGGCTCGTCGTACACGCGCGCACGCGTCTCTCTTCTCCTCTCTCTCTCTCTCTCTCTCCTGAGAGAGAGGGTCAGAGCAAGCGCTTACTCGGCGGAAAGTTACTCATGCGCGAGAAGAGAATTCTTTCGGTCGCCAAGTTTTTTTTTTGCGAGGAAAGCGAGAGAGAGAGAAACGTCCCTCGGAATGCGTTTGCGGAAAATTACTTTTTGCGAGAGAGAGAGTGAAAGAGAGGAAGGTTGAGTTTTTTTCGGAGAACAGGGAGAAAGAGAGAGAGATGAATCGTGGGTATAAATGGGGACGGACGATTGGTCGTGAATGCTGCTGCTTTTTTTGGATTAGGTTAGGTCTTTGAATGCTGTCAGAGCCGTGGGCGAGTGCTTTTATCTAAATATGTATCTGATGGATGCTCAAAGTGTTACTGGATATAGTATTACTAAAATACTTTCTAACATTTTTACAGTTTTATTACAATACGTGAATAAAAAATATTTCATATAGTACTTATACTATTATAGTAATCTAACGATGTATTTTTAGTTTATTATAACGCCGCTAGGTGGTGTACTACGTTTTCAAAACAATATACGTAGAGAAATATAACCTCTACGTATAACACGAAAGTGTTTTGTTATTAAGGTATATATAGGATATAGGGTGAATAGCATCAGCGTTTAATTGTCCTTACCAATTACCAAAAACCGCGTGTAATTGGTACAATTACGTTGTACCCGAATGCGGCTGACATTCCTCGGCAGCGTATATATACATACACGTACGTATATATACAGGATGCCGCATTGTTGCCACGAGAGAGTAGCAACTTGGCTTCCCTTCGCCCGCGTGCGTAATACATACGTGCATGGTATATACACGCCTGTATAAATACGATCGCACCCGACAGATAGTTCGAGCGTTGTTGCAGTCGCGTTCTGAGTTAATGTTTAGAATGCTATGTGTAGTTGGCATCATGTGGAATGAGAAAAATAACTAAATTTTATGATATTTTGAAGATGTATGTGATCGCAATATAGCGGTAAAAAGAACTTTTAAAATTTGAAGAATCTTGGAGTTTATCGAGAAATTTGTAAAATTAACTGCTTCTGTTGTGAAATCATTTTGTGCATTATAGGCGAGACGTAAGGACTACGTTTTTAGTAAAGATAACCGATAATTATGTATATGGAATTTGTTTCTTGTCGTTGATTTTGTTATAACAAAAACTAATCATCTCAACTTCCCGTCAAAGATGAAGTAAACTAACCCTTTCACAATAGATTATAAATAGTGAATACTCCTCTTTTCCGAATTATCGATTTGTCTAGAACTTTAGGATGTTATATTTTGAGTCAAAAAATAAACTTCTTATTTAGAATTTTGTATGGATTAAGATAGATCAGTTTTTCCGAATATCTAGAGGAAAGAGGAACCCAGGAAACATAAATAGGTCAATAGTTTAACATATTAGAATAATCGTACAAAAATAATATAAAGTAGTAGGAAAAATCTTAAATTTAAGCTTCAATTTGCTTCAAAATATTGAGTCCACAAAAAGGTATGAGCAATCAAAAACAACGTAAAAAAAATAACAATATCTGATATAGAAAATAGAGGGAAATTTCAACCATTATCGTAGACTGTTTTTGATTATTCGCAACTGCCTACGGAATAAATATTTTTAAACGGATCAAAGTTTAAATAAAAAGGATAATTCTACACTTCAACTATTTCGAAAAATTGCTATGTCAGTGTCCTACAATAGAAAAAACTCTAGAAAAGGAATTAATTCTCAGGTTCAAAAAACGAGATCCAGAAGTTTTCAAAGGTAAGCAACTTACTTTGCGAGTAAAAAAGAGAAGATAAAATTTAAAAAAAAATACTTTTTTAAAATAAAATACTTCAAAATCCACAACTTCTATGCAAACATACCTAAGCCCCGCCATTACACGACATTATACTCATAAAGGATTTCATTACTCTTCCAAAGTAACGCTCCTCAAAGCTTTTTCAATAACAACACCACTACAGTGTTATTTCAGCATTGAAGCCTTGAATAACCCCTTCTCGCGTCATTTTTATCTTCACAAAATTAATTCAGCCGCGGCTGAAGAGGCGGCACGCAAAGCCTCATCATCTCTCCTCTCGCGCGGTCAAGAAACAACATCATCCAAGAGTAAAAAAAAAAGGAAGAAGAAAATTAAGCCTCCGCACAGAAAGGCAACCCGTGGCTTGCAAAGAAGGGAGGAAACCCGCGGAAACTAATAATCCTGCGCCTTGCTCTCTCAAAAAGGCGAAAATACACGCTTTCTTCGGCATTCCAGGTCGCCTGAATGTATCCTTAATCATCTAGCTAAAAAAGCTATTCATCCTACCTCCCCCTTCGCTAAAGGTTGAAAATTAGCGAAATAAAAGAACCTCACCTTTTTCATACCACACTCTTCCAGTCTTCCTTCACCTCCTCCGAAGAAGAAGCAGCGCGGAGATTATCTTAATTCCCGTCAAAGGCGCGCGCGCGCGTGCGCGGAAATTGCTCGCAAAAAGCGCGTGAGAGAGGAATAAAAGTACGCGCGGCGTCTCCTTCTGTATATACCACAAATATGGAGCTGCTGTCTAGCGCACGCGATGCGCTCGTTCTTCACACCTTTCTATGTGCCTGTATATGTGTGTGTGTGTATGTGTGTATGTGAGAAGGGGTGAAAAAGTTTTGCGCCGAGCGCCAGACGAGATCGGGAATCGAGATATAGCTGTGGGCGACGCAAGCAATGCTATGTTGTTATTATTATTTTTAGGGGGAGTGAAAGTCGATAATGCAAAAAATCGGGAGAGAACGACGAAGGGGTTGAAGCAATTTGCAGAGGGTTCGTGGTGTTTTTGTGTTCTGAGAAATGACGAATTAAGGGTTGCTTTTTAACGGAGAGATAGCGAATCAAAGAGTATTGAGTGACCGAATGAGTTTGGATATGATAAGGTTGAATACAGGAGATAATTTTTATGTGTTTTTACCTGGTATCGAAAGATCTTTTGAATTTGAAATTTAATCCGCTGAATTTTATGCATCGATAAGTAAAATCGATATTCCGCTGTACATTTAAAGAGAACAACTTTTTTTATCGTTGGAGCTATATAAATAAACAACATAGGTATATGCAATTAAATTGTTAAATGGTGAAAAATATTATTTCAAAAATATTTGCTTGCCAAAATGAAAACAAAACATTTTATATACTAAAATTCTAAACAAAATCAACACGTAGCTTTTTCGAAAAATATTTTTCAATAAGTCAAGTATTATTACTAAAGCCAGACGCTTAACTATACATTCAGAAATTATAATATTTTACGTTTACTTTCCCAAAAAATTCTACACATATCTCGTCGCTATTCACACATTTTACAATAGACAAAACGCACACTGTCACATGAAAAAAAAACAAATTTCTAGATATCGAGCGTTAGAAAATAATGATAGCGAGGATTTTGATAAATTCTGAAAAACTGAACCAAAGCCGTTCGAGTATAGTTTGTGGTGT
Organism: Torymus tubicola; assembly: GCA_035583055.1. Classification (NCBI taxonomy): domain Eukaryota; kingdom Metazoa; phylum Arthropoda; class Insecta; order Hymenoptera; family Torymidae; genus Torymus; species Torymus tubicola. The sequence continues at coordinate 27,721 of JAWWEQ010052552.1, read as the reverse complement.
GGATGAGAAACAATAAGCGAAAAAATTTGATTTTCATGGATAATGAAGCTACTGTTGGATTTTTTCGGAGCCCATTGTTCTCAGTATCGGATTGTGAAACATTCAATTTTTACTCTTGCTCAGTATTTCTGGTTGTAAAAGAATTGTCAAAAGTATATTATATATATTAATAAGTTATATATCTTTTCCTCTTATAAAATATTACAATTTTTTTAATTTTACATCTCGGCAAATTTATAATATTTTCCACGTGAATAAGTAAACCGTAACAAAAAAAGTTTACAATCCAACATAACCGTATATCCTTTTACGCCAAGGCTATAATCGCCAGCACTTCAACGAGATTGGCTCAACATTCTTTCGCTTACCACAAAAAAGGAAAATTCACTTTTCTTTCACCTCCTCCCGCATACTTTAGACCCCGATTATATCAGCAACGTGAACCACAACTTTTGTGTCAACATCCACGCCCATATCGAACGACTACACCGTTAAATCCAACTTCCCAAAAAAGCAAACGAACACACTCGCAATCCGCTTAACAAAAAAAAAAAAGAAATAATTCCCGTCCAATAAAAGCATCTACCGCGCCTCTTCCGCGTATATATACACGCACGGCTGGCTACCGCGTAAACGAAACAATTTCCATTCAACAGATTCTATCGTAGCAGCAACCGGCCGGGATTAACCAGCGTATGCATATAAAGAAGCTCCGCAACCGCGAGAGAAAACAAAGAGCGCGAAATCACGCGGGCCGCTTAAAAAGTTGCCTTAATAAGGTGCGAAAGTTTTCAGTTCAGCGTGCAATATCCACGCGCGGCTAGCGATTCGCAATAAAAATAATTAACAACGCGACATGTACACTATATATGCCCAGACACTCTGAACTTTTTTAATTAAATCATTTTAATTATACGCCGAAAAAAAAGAATCTAGGGTGGTGTGGAAATCTAACAAAAACAACAAAATGCGCGCTTTGAACGTTGGTTGCGGTGTTTGTGTGTATATAGGTGGTAGCCGACTAGAAGTAGAGAGACGTGGTGCACTGTTATATGTTGCTGCTATATATATACGACTCGGTGGAACATGCAGGTACGACGTTGGAGTGCCGAGTTCTGGTGGAGTGCCAGAGAAACTTTGCAAGAGGAATTTCCTTTTTCTGGTTAAAGGGTCTTGGCACCTTCGCGGTGTAATGATGGCTGGTTTTTATTCGTCGTGGTTGTTTTTGAACTTGGTTTGAGTTTGGGAAAATTCGTGGTTTCTTATTATTTGAATTTGTTCAGAATAGGTTTATTATGATTAACAATGAGTTTGATGAAAAATGATAGAATTTGTGTAAGAAAATAATTGGAAAAGAAAACAAGCTTTGTTAAAATTTATTGTACAAAGGAGATAAATTCAAATTGCTCCTCTCTGTCCTATACTAATGGTTTTTATTGAAAGTTGTATGCATTTAAAGTGCTATTTCTTTATCAGAAACAATTACAAAAATGTTCTTGTGTTTTGGTCATATTGTTTGAATATTGATTTTCTTTGATTATTTTTTTTTAGATATCATATATTCAAGGTATTTTATTTTCTTATGAAATCATCAAAAACATTCAAGACGTCTATATTAACATTACCTGATATTTAAAATTCAGAATAAGACGATGGAATTCGTGAAATAAATTCATAAATTCGACCTCTTGCGGACAAACGTTCCAATATGGTAACGTTAATCTTTAATTCACAGTTCCAAAATAGTTCGTTACGTAAATCAACGTAGGTCTGAAGTTTACAACATTGGAGTGCAACGAAATATAAAAATATATTTTACTTCAAAGTTACACTTATCAATTAATATTATGTTTGTGTGTAGAATTAGTGTTTTATTGTGTGAAATAACTTTAGAATTATGGATTACATAAAGTTTCTATTTCTTAATAATTTGAATTACTTTTAAAGATTATTTCGTTGCTATCCAACGATGCAATCTTCAAATTCATAAATCAACAACTAAAATCCTATAGGTCCAAACCATCAACAATTCCTTATCCCACCGATAACATCTTAAAAAAGCCCAATGAACATTTCTAATCATTGATCACATTCACGCGCACGTTCATACTACTTATACAAACAATTCTATACGGCAGCATCAAAGTCAAATCCATCGCTGCACGATTCAACGACAACAACACGGTCGTCAACAAGTGCTCAAACGCCGTAACGTAACCGCAATCCTCGCATGTAGTTGTAATCCACCAGAGCCATACACATCGTGCTGTGAGATTACACAACCCTGACGACAACGATTTTTACATTGGACTTTTCTCGTTCCGCGTAAGAGCTGTGGACGTCGGGGATTTAGTTTCGATTTGCGTTCCTTGTTTTGAAGAGCAACGTAGCACTCGTGTAAAGTTTTTCCATGGTTGTTTGATTCGAAAGTATGTAAAATCGTAACAAGTTTTCTCTCTACGCGTGGGTTTGTGGAGATAGAAGTAAAACGAAGAATTTTACAACTCATGCGATGAATGGCACAAGCTTTTTTACAGTTTGGGTGCGGATGACTTTGCGAATACGTAAAGAAACCGTTGATAGGTGTATTATGAAATTACTATCGTATTGTTCGTGGAAGATTAAAATTTATCATTGATATTGAAACTAGATTGTAAACCAAATAAGCATACACAGGTTCTGAACTTGTCAGTTAGAAATGAATGATTTTCCATTATGTACGCGTACCACATCCCAAATAATTGAATGGTCATTTCCATCAAAGCGGGGGCAGGACTAAATTATTTACCACGCCCCAAAACCACATCGAAAGCCAGGTGTAGCTATGAGGTTTGTTAACCACACTAATATCATTTGTACATCATCCTGACATCTTTAGCAGACTTAATTAAAATTATACTATATATATATATTTCAAAGTGTATATTTGCGTGTGATCGATTTTATCGAGCTCAAGGATTTCGATTTCACTAATTATATTGCTTTGAAATGAAGAAAATAAATCACTCAAGAAATGTTCTAGCACCATATATTAAATATCACTTCAGCAAGCTGCTAAGCGTATCAGTAAAATTCTAATCGACAATCCAGTTATTTTTAATAAGCAAAACGACCGAATAATACCAAATATATTCGCTCTCCTCTACGAAGTTGCCCTCAGCTGCGTATATTTACGTATGCGCGTACGCGATCAAATACTAAAGTTCAAAATCGTATGAAGAGGACGACGGCGAGCAAGCGAGAGGCGGAACGCGGACTAAAATTATATAAAGCGGAACGAGGCATTAGTGCGTGACGATATATACGCGTGTGGGCGTATAGAAAAGGTTTTGATAATACTGGGTGAGATGCTTTCAATCTTAAACGTAGGATACCTCTTTTACTTGCAGGTGCGGTAAAGAGAATTTTTGTAAGCGAAAAACAGTGCGTGTAAGTGTCTTTTTCAGTGATGGTCAGGTGTGTGGTAAATGGGCGTGAATTTTAAACGCAAGGGTGAATCGAATTTTGTGGAAAGAAAATGATGCGATTGTTTATGATTAATTGGAATCTTAATTGTCAAACTTAAAAGTATATTCAAATGTTAATAATTTCTTCTTCATTGTTTATGGATAGTCTTACAATTAGATAACTGATTACCAATAAATCATTTAAGAATAAGGTTTGATTAAAAATAATTTAATGATTTGTAATGTAGCGTAATTATATGAAGTTTATAAAGATAATAATGATATTTATATAATAATAAAGAATTTAATATAGACGAAAAGTGACTACAATTTCGATCAACTAATGTCAAACTGAGCAGTAAAATATTGACTTGACTCCAATATAGATGTAATAACGCTAAGCGATTGACGTTTTCACTCTTCGACATAAACCTATGAGCAGTTTTGATGAAAAAAAAAATTCTTTTTACACTCGGACATAAAAAGAAAAAGCCAGGTAAACCTTGAAAGTATTTTTTTTTGTCTATTAATCTCTATATGTATTTTCCGCATCAATCATGAAACGTGAAATACGGCATTAAAATCGATTTTACATTTCGATATAGACTTTTGTGTTCCCCGTCCACCCCGTCGGATAAAAAAAAATTTTATACGCCCTCTCATATATACTATATGAGAAATCCAAGCGTGCGGGCACCTCGCATATATCAGCCACGTGTTGCAAATGAAACCGACGCCTCGCTTCTTCCATTCAATTCGGCGAAAAAATGTGGGCCGTTCGGAACTCGGCTCTGTAAATCGTGTCGTCGTCAAGGATTACGGGCTCGAATTACGCACGCGTTGGTTTAGAATGGAAAATATTCCTCTATATATATATGAGGTTTTTTTTGGGATGGACTGAAATGACTGAGCGAAATTGAATGGTTATGCGTAGATGCTAGAAAATCGAGATTTTTTATGTTTCGGGTAACAATGGAAATGAAAAAAGATCTATTTTTCGTTAACTTTGTCTTTGTTTTTTGGTAATTGTATACAATTAATTTTTACTTTGCCATTTGACAACATTGACTCTATTATTACTAATAGAAATAATTTATAGGTGCATTGTATTATTCTTAGGAAATTGATTTTCATTTAAAAGCATTCATTTTCATTTTTTAACAGGGCTTAGTGCAACAAATTAGAATATCAATGGTCAAAGTGAATTACTTTATTTGCGACTGCTTTAAATTTTTCATTGGGTTATAGCTAAATTGTAATTGCGTTCGCGAAAGTAATTAACTTCTGAATCATTAAAATAATTAAATGAGTTATAAAAGTAATCGTATCTTAAATCTTTCCTGTGAATAATGTATTTATGAAATTATTCGTTACTAATTATGTCACCTAATAATTCATTGACATTTTGCTTCCTCCTAGAGGAAGCTTCGTGATAGTAATTTTTTGAGTTGTTGTAAAAACATGTTATAATGGTTTCCCGAGGTGTTAGGAACCAAAATACATGATTTTTGAAAAATGTCTGTATGGATGTATGTGTGTGTGTGTGTGTACGCCTGGATCTCAGCTTCTACTCGGTCGATTTTAACCGGAGAGTACTCATTTTCTTCGTTTTTTTAATAGGTTTTCATTATTTTAATCGTATAATGACAATGAAACTTTACTTATCGAGTTTAAATTGTTACATGATTTAACCCGGAGTTTCGAGTTTTTATTGATAAACAACAGTGAGGGAAGAGATTCTGTGTTCTTTGACCGTGATCACGATAGTGATAACCATCTAACCGAGGCCACAGTTATCTTTTCGGCTAGAATTACCCGCGATTGAAGAGAGATCATGTCACGGTAGACGATGACTCGAACAACTCGTGGACGTTTCGTTCGATCAAACGAAATTGCAAATAATAATACAACGGATTGTATTTTCTCTATTATTTGATTAGTTCAATTGTTGTAAGTGCACTAAAATGAGAGGACGACGTTGATATTTGTCTAAACTCTGATATAAACAAAAACGAATTTAACAACTGTAATATAGCCACAACTGTAACAACGGAAATAGTAATATATTATTCAGAACGATATCGACGTTCGATATATACGATATTAAGTTTCTGCGAATGCAGTAGATTCAAGAACTCTTTAAAGTACATTAGCTGAAATTCACTAATCACATTGTATATCCAGCGCACGTGATAATAGTGTTTGTTATGTTTACATGTGTTTAAATTAGAAATCAAAATTGTTTTCAACTATCATTTCGATACAGCGATGTAAGCTTATCCTATGTTGAAGTTTTAACCGATTTTCCAAATTAAAATTGTTCCATTCGACACAAACACTATACTATGCCAATGAAATATGAAAAACTAAACAAAAATAAAGTAAATTAAAAATATATTTCTATGCCGTAGATATATCAACCTGTGGTCTGTTAAAACTGAATGGACCTTCGGAATAATACACAATATACATCCATCCAGGCCGTTAATTCCATTAGAATTCGAAACTTCCGCAAAGAAGCAAGTTACATCAATAAAGCCCCGCAACTACCGCCAACCACTTCAATCACTCTCACTCCTTCCAGCTGTATATACATATATATACATACAGACACAACCGGCGGCGTTACCTCCTTCTCCTTCTCTCCTCTTGGACGCGCAAATTACACGTAACTATATGCGCTGCTTGCTCGACGCGTCCGCCAGATATGATACACACCGCGAGCGACTACAATTAAGGGGTTTACCAACAATATCCAAATGCGCGCGGACTACGACTGCTGCCACTGCTGCAAGCAGCGCGAGTGGCATTGTCTTGAACCGCACAATGCCGTAATGACGCTACGGAAAGCATCTCTACTTATATCTATATACACTTTAACCGGGTCGGTAGAAAAAAAAGAAGAGAGAGAGAGAGAGAGAGAGGTAGCTGTGCCACTCGAAAGAGTCTTAAAGTGACGATTACCGCGGAAATCCGGAGCCACTAACGACCGAGGAGAAAGCACCTCGCTCGCTCGCTCGCTCTCGCGTAATTAACGAACGAGACGATTTGTAGTAATTAAGGGAATAATTCGTCCTCTCGCGTAAGAGAGAGAGAGAGAGAGAGAGAGAGAGAGGAAGGAAGGACGGGAGCTTGCAAGAAGAGAGAGAGAGAGAGGAGAAGGGTTAGCCAAGACGGAAAGCGGAATTGTGGTGTAGCATGACAGCGGCGCTAGCTGTTTATTTATTCGGACGACGGAGAGTAAGGGACGTGGAATTGTGCAGGCGTGACGCGTATTGAGGATTCACAGGGAGATTGCGGATGACGTGAGGTTTGTGAGATTTTTAAAGGGGTAATTGTGTGGTAGTGGGTGGAGATTGGGGTGAGGAAGAAGAGTTTTAGGGTGGAAGGTATGTCAAATGTATAACGATGTAGGTTGGAAAAAATTTATGTGGTTTAAGTTTTGTAATGGGTTTAATAAGCAATGGTAAATAATATCATCGTTTTAGAACGAAAATGTATAAAATTAAAAGATTTTCTAAATTTAAGTATGTTATTCTGTGAATAATAAATTTTTTATTCTTCGTGTAGGTGTTTATATGTTTGACTGAAAAGGAAAAGGCGACAACTTTGTCGACCGGAAAGAAGTAAGAAAACACTGTTATAGATTTTATTTTTTTTTCAAATAGATATTTAAGTAAATATATAGATAATGATCCCACACGTATATTCTAATTCTATTCAAATTATAAAATAAATGATTAATCCAAAAAAATATTCCAATCCTTTTATTCAGTCGATGATATTTAGAAAAATATGTATTATTAATGTTATAATATATATTATAAGATCAAAATTAATATATAATATGATTTTGTTTTATTCAATATTATAATATCAATCTTTTTAATAATAAAGTTAAGGTATAAATATCTAGAATTGTTATATTACTACACATTTAATATATACCGATATTGCAATCTTAAAAAATCAAAAAAATACAATAACATAAAGTTTACATATTAATTTGTATATACTTGTAATAATAGATAAAAAAAACATAATCGATGATACGTAAATTATTCAATAATGCCTGTTTTTTGGGTGCAGGTGTCTTATTCAGAAAATTCAATCAATATAGAAGTAAATTATTTTGCATACTACAGCTCGCACCTTTAGCACTACAAACACTGAAAATTCCCGCGTAGACGACGCTATATCCACATTCATTGCAATTTTACATTTTCTCCCTCAAAGAATGGGAACCTCAAAAGTAACGAGGTACAGGCACAAAACTTTGACACTAGCGACTTCGTCACAATTACCTCGAACACAAACGAGACACGACACTGCAGTACAAAACTCGCCTCGATACCTCGTACAGCACTGCAATGTAGCCTGCGCCTCGTATAATCAGCAGCATTCCACGCGCACTTCCGATTACCTCCGCGCGAAAAGTTACCAGTACCACGATATACACACACAGAGCGCGTGATTAATCCCCGGGTGTAGGAAATCCGTACACTTATACCTACTACCACTCGGCCATTTGAATTGGTAAGTGAAATTTAAATCGCTGATTGTGTTCGCCGTGTTGGCTAGCGATGTATTTTAATCGAGTTCTCGCGCGCGCGGTCGTGGAATGCAGGTCGGCAATTAGGTATATACCTGTATAAGAGGCCCTCGAGTTGGATATTTCTTTGGAATTTATGTTTTCAGCGAAGAATTTCTTATCGGATGATAATGTTTTTCGTCATTTCTTTTTGGATTATATTTCTTTTTTTTTAAATTTAGTAATTAAATAAATTTAGGTCTCATATTTTATCAGTGATATTACATGTCGATAATATTAATATTCGATAATATGATATTCAAAGGGGAATGTACCAATCAAGTTTTCGCTTTTGAATACTTCATTTTTAAATTAACAAAATTTAATTATGGATGTAATGCTTGCGTATTGAAATTATGATATTTTAGTGTAACGTCACTAATGAAAATTTGACTTGAAAATTTTCAATTATACCTTTACAAATTTATTAATTATACATAATAATTTTAATTTTGTCAAATTTTAGTTATCTTGTTTATTCCTCGTTCAAAATATCACATTAATTAATATATAATCTCTTTTCAAAATTTAATAAAAAATTCTGGTATATATATATATTACCAGATCGAGTCAAAAATAATCAAAATAAAAAAAATCCATCTTTTTCCCTCCTCCAACAAGACTGAAATCTCTATATACCCGCAAGCACCTGAAAAGAAAAAACAAATCAAAGCCAGACTTCACGCAGGCAGATTAAAGTGAAACTTTTCGGTTTCCCATTTCCTGAGATATATATATACCAAAATGATGCTTTCGCGCGCGCGCGCGCTTTCCAGCAAACGTGCACCGGAGAAAATAAAGTCTAATTTCTTAACAAAATACTAATTTGCCGGTTCGCCGCGCTCTCCCTCTCTCCCTTTCTCTCGCGAAACTTTGCACACTACACACCGAGCGCGAATTATTCCGCAGCGATTCCTTTTCTTTCCCTCCTCCCTCTGCGTTCCTCGTTCCATTGTCTGCCGCGTCTCGACGTTATTATACGCGCGCGCGCGCGGTCGCGGCAATGTATTCCGAAGTCGTTTTGCCCTGATGCACGTAAACGCGAACGTTTGTTGGAGAACAGACTTTATGTTGAGGAATTCAATGTTAGCGTTCAACTCTTCATTTAGAATGTCTATTAACTACGAGGAAATTTATTTTTGGATTCAATATGGTATTTAGTTATATGTATGAAAACGAGGTTTTGATGTTGGAAAATATCTATTATGGAAATCATCCAAAAAAATTTTTAATTGAAAAATTAAATAAAATATCTATGATCCAATAAGAATCACCAAAATATATAAAACAATTAAAAAAGAAATTCTGTTTACGAAGTCTGTAAGTTGACGGTTGAGAAGTTTACTGTAGTATATATTGATTTACGAAACAGTATATTTTATATGTATTTAATTGAGATATTTTCACAAACTAAAGCAAACAAATTTTTGCGAAACTCTCATTATCATATGTCCACAGCCAATTTTATAAAATGAATAGGGAAGATTGAGAACTTGTGCAAACACGATGTTTCAAGTAGAAGCGCGATTATTTTAAGCGAGATGAGATAAAACGCAATTGAAAATTCATGTGTTTTAATCTTCCTCTTCCTCTTGCGAATTAATATAAACCTAAAAACACGTTGCTGCTTATGAATATAATTTTCGGAAAAAAAGCGAAAAAATTTCATTTTAATGTTTAAGGTATTAAATGTCAACTCAAATATAAGCTATAAGAACCATTTCACAAATAAAAATTATTAGGATACACAGCTGGATATCCCGGCTGTATAAAATCCAAAGGAAAAAGAAAGATAAAATTATTCTGCTGCAATTTATAAAAGTGATGGACCATATGTGATACCATCATGTGAATAATATTTTATAATAATTTCATGTAAAATTTTTAACATTTGTTGTATTAAAAAAAAATTTAACTTAAAACTTTACGAAAAGATAAATTTCAATATGAATTATTCAACCTACAAAAGTATATCTTATACTAAAAATATCTATTAATTGATAGAGGAACAATAAAATTGCATTTAGTAGATTTCTAGCCATTCAAATTATAATTGCATAAAATAAAAAAATTAACAGAGTTTGAGTTTCTTTTTGAATAAAGAAAATTTCACTCTACATAATTCCGAAAGCGTCATTTTGGTAGGAATAGTAGAACTGGACCTGAGGCGGTTACTGAAGTTAAACAGCGCTTGGCGTGATTATACTATCTTGGATGGGTCACCGCCGAAAACCTACGGAACTTTCGAGATCGTTTAGGTAATTTTTCGCTCTTAGCAAAGAGAGTTGGTTTGATAATTTAATATATTTAATATATTTCTTACGACTAAGCCAACTAAATATGATATCAATATCTAAAACATCACCGGGTGAATGATATTTTTTATCATCAAAAATAAAGGTATGGATTTTTGCAGGTGGATAAACACTAACCACATCCAACCACTTAACAAAATGTCTCCAGTGGAAATAGAAATGACGTAACAATTATTATACATCTTTTACCACTCCAGTCTTAACAATATGTTAAATCACGCCAAATTAAGAATAAATATCCTATCAGAATATAATTTTGCTACCAACTATTCTTTTTACCTCTTGAAAAGACACTCTAACCTATAAACCCAACGAACATCTCGATCGGTAAAACAGTTTCCACACCTTTCCAACATCCTCTCGCCGCGTATAACTCTATATTTTTCCACCTCGATATACCATCTTTACTCTCATACTCTACACCATGACGCAACCGGCATCTCTCTCGGCAAACACACTCGCAACGCGCGTCCAGCACGCCTGCGACAACAACACTCGAACTATCACCAGTTCTCGCGTGATATATACCTACATACACACTGCACACGCTTGCGATCATATTTATACAGGCATATATACATATATATAAATCGAACAGGCGAACGTATATAGAGTGCAGAGAGCAACTATGCAACAACCTACCTCTATATATACGTGCACGCACACACACACACACACGTGCAATGAGCGTCAGCCGCAGTCGCGTGCGAACAATGCAACAACGCGCGCGCGCAAGCGCAGCAGCAGATGCCGTGTTTGGACTGCTTAATGCAGAAAGTAGTGCACGAATGAGAGAGAGAGAGAGAGAGGAACGTTCTCGCGTCTATATTTACAATGGGGCGCCGGGCCTCCCCCCGTGTGTGCATATTCATGCGAGGGATGCGCTATAGTAGCGCACGCTGGCTCTCTCTCTCTCTCTGTGTAAGTTGTGTATAGCGCCAAGGTGTATATACATATACGTTGTAGCGCAGTGGCGCTAGCGTTATATAAACGCGCTATATGCCTACTGGCCAACTTCGAAGCGCCGGGTGTAAATGTACGGGGGTGTATGTATAGACGCGGAAGGGGAGTTTCCGGGTTTCCGATGAGAAGAAGTATATAACGATGGGACGAGATCGCGGATTGATGCGATGACTTTTCCTAGCTACTGCTGCTGTTGCAGTTGCTGTGTAAGGTATATCGGTATCGATTGGCTTGATGGCACTTTGCGTGAATCACTCGGGGCGAAGAGAGGACGATGCGAAAATGTGTGTGTGTGTGTGTGTGTGTGTGGGAAAACATTTGGGTGTTGGTATAGTCTGTTGGATTATATATGAGGAAGTCTCGTGGAAGTAGAGCTGCCGAGTGACTTTTCTATATCACCTCTTTCATTAATCTTTGTGTGGATCTGAAATAGGAAATTTCGGAAATATGGTCAGTATTCGTTATAGAAAATGGTATTAAGAGGATAATTTTCTCATGAATTCGATAAGTAAGTTTGATTGATGATATCGCAGCTGAATGATGACCAAGTATAACGGTTCGAATAAGAATGTGTATAATTGGTTTCAGCAGAGTTGCTTTAACAAGGTTTTCTGAAATGTCAATTAGCCCAATCAAATGATTTGAATAAAAAAATATTCTTATAGGTAATCATTCTTGATATTTTATGGTCCGTTGTTTGAATACCTCATGGATGACGATTTAGCAATTACAAAAACCTTTATTTCAGGTAGCTTTAAATAAAAAAGGCAGTATTAAAAAATTATAGTTAACAATGTAAGAGAAATATAAGGTAGAAATTAGAAGCTTTTTTCATTATACTGAAAATTACCCATCTTTCTCCTATTTGTAAAACAATTTTACGAACATTTAAAAAATGACAAAAAATGGGTGAATTTCAGCAGAATATTATCCTTCAATTTTAACAAATACGATGAATATGAATATTTCTTCCCGTTTTTAATTTCAATATATGTATTTTAATTAATCCAAAATTTTCCGAAAAAAAAACATGAGAATTTTCATTTTACATCTAATATTTCGTCATTTCAAATTTCTCAATCTAGTGGCCCAATTAAAGGGCACGTGCTCGAGCTACCGTAAAAAATTAAATATGGCCGTTTGCAAAACGTCGCGGATAATTACACGCATTCTAATTTCAATTAAAATAAATCAACACGACAGGTAACGAGTAGAGGCATAAACTCTTTAGAGGCAAGATAACTGCAGCAGCCTCACGCTGGTACTATATATATATATAGCAATAGCGATAGAACTGTCCCTGTAATTCGTTTCTTAAGTGGCGTTATTTCGCGATAACAGGAGCAGTTTACTTGCACTTACATCAGGAGCTAATTTCAATTACCATAGCAACAGGCGTTGTTGTAGTAGTAGTAATGTCTGTACGCCAACGCTTTTACAATACGGAATAATAAAAGTTTCGGGAAAATTTAAACGCCTCTTGACAAATTGCCTGTGTTAATTAATTTCGTGCGCACGATATGTATATATACGTATATACGCTCTTGTCTTTCGTCAATGGTTGCACATTTTTCACATTTGACCGGAAACACGAGATTAATATGCTTTGAAATTATTATTATCGTGTGCGCTCGTAAAACTTGAAATATTTAAATGCATTCTTTTGAACATATACACACACATATAGCGCGTGAAAGCATTTGAGTATGATATTTTCGTGAAAATGGGTTTCTCCCTTTTTTTTATTATTTTGTATTTTACACGGTGCACGAAGCTTTTATTACTTGTTTTATGAAAATTTTTTGGAGTTTCGTGCAGAACGATATGACGTTACTTAACATATGAACAAATTATTGAAAATAAAATGTGAAAATAATAAAATGCTTAATGCATCTGTTTTTATGGTCCTGTCGTGCGGTAACATTATTATGATTGCATCAAACATTGTATCATAACGTGTTGTATTCTATATACCATCGATACCTTTCAATTTGTGTTAAAGCTACATGAATTTTTAAAACTTTTATAATATTGATGTCCACATTGAGTATACTGAAAAAATGAAACTGCATGTACGTGTAGACCATCATGTTCTGGATGTCACGGGATAATTTTACAATTTGTCTCTTGCTCTATGATAAAATCGTTATGAAGTATCTTATAAAACAGTTTAAAGATTTGCTGAAAATGAAGAACAAAAGAACAAAAAAAGTTGAAAAATTTTAAGCCTGGTAATTAAAGTACAAACCATTCATATTATAGTTCTTTTCTTTCCTATACTACAAAGAATAGAGATTTTTCTTCCTCAAAGTTATACCTTGACGCAAACAAAATCTTTCCATTTCAAAGACTGTTTCAATTTGTTAAGATAATAAGACTCACGATGTTCTTTACACAATAAATTTCATCAATGAATAAATACCCTTTGCCTATATCATTCGCCCCTGATAAATAATCCCGTCACTTGAATTAAAACCGATGATCCTGAAATCACAAAAGAAACCAGTCAAGATCTCAATCCCCTAACACCTCCCAATATTGACCAAACCTAGAGACTTTATTTCCCAACCACACAATCACATCCTGCCAAACAGAGAGGATCTCATAGCTACTTCCTCGCGTTCCCTCGCACGCGCGTCTGAAGTTTAACCTTCAATTAGGGAAGCCGAGAAGACGGAAACTACTTTGCCCTTCGCTTTTGCATCCGGCGTGAGCAAATATTTGTAAGAGGGGGGGAAAGAAAGAAAAAAAGGAGAGCTAGTCATTTCGTCAAGGGAAAACTCTCTCTTCACTACGCGTGCGCGGTGTCTTTATTTGCTCGCGGCGGTGGTGGTGCTTTAATAAACTCGGAGCGCGAGATGAGGCCTGGCGTATGGAAATAAATAAGAACTGGGGCGAAAGTATGCGCAGTATGTGTATATATATATACACAAGATGTGCATATAGCGCGGTTCTTCATTTTCAAATTTTACGAATGATGGGTTCAGTGCACGCGAACGCGGAGATGCTATGAGGAAATGAATAGCAGATTTTGTTTGGGTTCAAGAAGTTAGGGTAGATATATCTATATAGATAGAGTGAAGGAATTCGCGTCCGAAATAATAATCAAGTGGGGAATGACTTTCTTGAACCAGATGAGTTCTAATTTCTGGAGTGACCGTGTTTTATGTTTTTCTTTTCTGATTGGAATTAAATGGTTGTTTTCACGTTTAGGTAATTTGTAAACTGTACGAATTTGTTTTCTTTTAGTTTTTGTTAATTTACTTATAATTTTAAAAAGTAAAATTCTTAAAATAAGGCGTTTCTCCATTATTCATCAGAGAATTAATTAAAGTATAATAAATGAAATGACATGTATCTACTTTTCAGTCTGTTTATAAAAACGAAAGATTAATTTACCCACATAAGTAGGCCAAAGCAGAGCTGACAGCCACATTTTAAAAGATTTCTTATTTTAGTTCCACGTCATTTTACAACAGTTTTCGTATAAAAAGATAAATCAAGATGCTCTAAAAACGCATTTTACATTATTTTTTCACTTTCAGTATTGGCTGACATGTAGACTTTCGTACTACTAAGGTATCACTAAGTTAAATTGATTTGTTTTATTTTAATTTTATAAAAATAAATTGTATATTTCAAATTATGAATAAATATTTATGTATTTTTTAAATATTAAATATTGTACAATTTTATACTTTTATTTTTATTTAACATTCTGTAGACTTGAAACTGAAAACTTATGGAAATAATCTTCCGTACACTTTATGAAAAGCCAAACATCGCCATAAACGGTTACTAATGTTGCATAGATATGGGAAGCTCACCCATCCAAATACTATCCACATCCAAAATTGCTTAACTTAAACCTAACTTACTCTGACTAAATCTTGACGAACCAAAATAATCGGTCCTTGCTTCTACAATTATAGTCAAATAAAAAATCAATAAATTTAATTGATTCAACGTTTCATATTGTACAGTAATTAAAAATTAATTAAATTAAATATTATATAAATTAGAAAGAGGAGTGTACAATACCATAATTTATTTTAAGTCGAGAAATAAGAGAAGTAGAACATTTATTACCATTATTTTGTGACGTTGATCTGTGGTCACGAAGAATCATTTTTCTTACGGTACATTACTCAAACCTTATTAATTACTAGAATTTCAAGGAATGTAACACTTTATTACTCGCCTTATCCTGCTCTTGATATTAATGTACTCGTTTAGTGACTCGCTTTGTTCTATTTTATATGATAAATGAACTTTCTAGTATATTTATAATATTTTTTTAATACCATAAAAATCTCGATAAAAATTCGCATATATAAATTCCCATAAAAGATCACTGATGAACACAATTTTCATTACAATATACCAAACAATGACATTGAAGCAAAAAATAACCCAATCGAATCCTTGTTGAATACTTTACTAAAATGAAAATTCATCATTGAGATCGACACAACAATTCAATATGAAAAAAGGCCGTGATTCACTCGACCCGCCGCTCGACTCATGAAAAATCAAAGCACTCGAAGTGGAAATCGCGAGCATTAATATGTGGCGCAGCATGTGACTGCTGTTTAGTTATTTACCATCCGGGATTTGAAATACGCGCGTATATCTGACGAAAATATAAAAAAAAAGACGTGAGCTTTTGTCAGGTCGACATTCGGTGCGCAATGCGCACTGATGGATTTATTCGGAAATTCGCTCGGGGGCATCGAATGACAGTATGATAGGGGAAGGGAGAATTACGTTTTTATCGTGCATCGCTACCTATTAAGCATATGTGCGCGCTCTTTATAGTGCGATAAAATTTTATATGGAATGTTGGTTGCGTTACTGTTTTTTCATTGCAGTTTATGGAAGATTTTGTATTTAACGTATTATCTGAACTAAATTTGAATTTACAATTAGTTATGAGATATACTATAAAACATCGATAATTTATAAGTTTATTATTGTTCATTGCAATTTAAATAGTAATGTTTTACATAAAATAATAATAACGATATAAATGCTCTAAACTGGATATCGTGAATCAATCTATACCTTTGTAAAATACATAGTAAATGGTAAAACATTCATCGTTCGTATAACATCATTGATAAAAGAAAGATCTATAAATAAATTATTTATATGCTGTTTAAATTGCACCACCTTCATCAAATCAGCGAAAGTTTAAATTAAAAGGGGCGCATTTTAGCGGATTAGCGAAGTTCTGAATCGTAATTAATTTTGTTACATTTCAACAGGCTTTAATGCCAAAGTTGGATTATGCTAGTTTGAATGAACTTCATAATACGGTGGAAAAGCGCGTACATTAGCGCAATCAATGGACACACCGCGAATTCACGATTACAAATGCTAATTTCAAATTGTATTTACACAAATCGCTCGAGTTGCTCGGGCGTCAGAATTTGAATTTATAAAATGTATATTTATAATTTTCGTCATGGTGACTTAGGTGTAGTAAATATTGTATGCAAATAAAGTGATATTCATAATAGACTTTTGGAAAATTACCAAACGAACAATGTAACAGATTAAATGTATTTTTACTTTAAGTTTACGCAGTAACAGTATAGTTGTAGATAAATTGTAACATTTGGGAGTACTGTTATTAATTTTAGTAATAATATTCAAAACTTATTGTTACAAGTACATTTTACACGTTTGTGAAATTAAATATCTCATATTGTGTCATCAAAATATTTATTTAGTTGGAAGAATATCTTACGAAGTTTGATATAATACCTTGTTTTAACTTTGTCTTGATTTAATAATCTTTAGTAGCCTCTTTTTATTAATAAAATTGTATAAAATCAATGAAACTAGGCACTAATAAGACTACATTTATTAGATTTATTTTGAAACAAATGATATTTTGCAATGTTTTTGCAATATCAATTTTGGTAACCTGAATACAGCATACGGGATGAAAATAGCAATATTGTTGTGGCTTTAGTGCAGTATTCTAAAAGCATTTTAATCAAACGTCTATATAGATATCGCTTTCTAAATGTAGAATTTAAAAAAAAAACTCATTTTTTCAATTTTGACAAATTGAAGCATCAAATTTAATTGGCTTTAGTGCTGGATATAAAACTACCAATAATTGAACGATTTTTATATTATATGTATATCACATAAATTACGCGTTACACATATATACGCTTAAATTTACATACAATATAACACTTTTGCTCAGAGAAGTTCAACGACAGTGGAAAATTGCAATCGCACGACAGTTAATTAAAAGTATTCAAAAGCTTTCCGCGTTATATACATTTGCGTAATTACAGAAGTGAACCAACTATTACGAAAAATACTACTCGTAAAGATAAAAAGCCCAGTTCAGAGAAGCTCACTATACACATTTGTTTTTTAAACGAATGGATGAACTATATATACGGCGCTCTTTTACGACTCTGAAATTGTAGACTCGGCAAATTGCTGTAATCAGCAATCTTATGCTCTGCTGATGCTTAGATTTGCGTAAAATATTGTTATTTATTGGTCAGCATTTACATATACCTTTATCACAACCTACAAATCATTAAAAAATATGTTTTCCAAAGCAATCAACAAATATTATACCATGCAAAACATTTAACGAACAATTGGGCATCAACATCCTATATACACATATCGCAGGATACCTAATCCAACAAACCTTCCCCTCCTCTATACACGTGCAAGAATTACTTCCCCCTATCAAGCTACCCTGACTCTCTCTCTCTCTCTCTCTCTCTCTCTCTCTTGCACTACTTACACCGTCTCTCGCATTTTCATCTTCTTTAATGACATCCAACGCATACATATACACGCGTACTCCTAACAGAGCCGCACCTACAAACTGTCGCGTCTCCTGCAAAGACCGCGTAAAGTAATAAGGCTCTCTCTCTCACACTCTCACGGTTACGCGCCAGTTCCAGACGCAATATCCGTCCGGATCGCACACATCTCCCCTTCCTCTACATGCAGTTAACAAGTATACATGTTGCGCCTTGACGCGTTTTATTGTCGCACAGCAACGTATTATCATCTCCAGAGAGAGTAAGAGAGAGAGAGAGAGAGCAGGTCAGCAACAGCTTGCAGGAGCTTTCGCTTGGGTGTGTGTGTGTGTTGTAATTCGGGGTTAATGCCGAGAGGCAGTGCGCACATGCGATAAGCTCGAGGTGGAGAATTTTGGGTGTAAGGTATGCAATGATGCTGGCGTTGGAGATTGTTTTTAGAGATCGATGAGGATAGGCGATAAGATAAAAGTAGGGGTTTTAGTGGTGGTGTGAGGGTTCAATAAAATTAAATTCTGTGGCTTCAAGGTATAACAACCAGTCTGTTTTTTTAGTTTCTGCGAGGAAAAAAGGTTTTAATGTTCAAACCTTTATGTGAGATCAGAAGAAACGAGATGAGTTGTGATAGTTAACTAGTCAAGTTATATTAATAGTGCTGTTCTCCTTTATTTTAGAACATATTCTTTAATTTAATTATTTAATAAATTACAAAATTAGCAATTGTTCAACGAACTCTTATTACTTAATAAAAAAAAGATTATTGTCGTGAAATTTCTATTAAATTTACGGCCATTTGACACACTGAACACCTACAACAACACGGACAATTTTTACAAGCAGTGGTATATACTAGAAATTTAAAAACTTTTGAAATTTTATATTCAATTAGAATAGATAAAACACATCACATCTATATACAATCAACCACACAATGATATGGACTTATGTTGCTACGGTTTTGGTATATCAGCTTATGGATAAGACTTTTACTACTATTGACGGTTTTAAATGAAAGGAAAAACCTATTTGAAGATATAATATCTGAGGTTTTTCCGGTTTTCAAAAAAAGTGAACTTATGGTGATTACGTCTTGGAGTCACAGAATTTAAGTGATACTAACTTGTTAATATATTTGTATATATATTGATAAGATTTCGTTCTTTGTATAAAAACTTCTTCTAATTAAGAAATTTTGCTATTATCTATCAAGAGCAATTACTATCATCGTAGATACTCAGGAAACTCTAGTTTCTATGCAGCGTTCAAAGTGTACCCTTCGATCGAATATCGTATGGTACAATGTAAAGTAACAAATCGATACGGAGAAACTGAGCGGAAGTATTAAATTACACTCAATTATGCGTTAATCCATAATTAATTAGAGTTTATATTTTTTTATAAGCAACAGGCTTATTAAATTACATGTTGTCTAAAGTACCTTTGTTAGAGTAACTTTCGATACTTAAAAAAATTTGATATCTACCCTGGTGGAAATTCAAAACATTCTTTACCTAATAACTGACTATTTATTTTAAACTTGGCCATAAAATAGGTACTTTTCTTGTCTAGTTTTTAGCTCCCGGTGAAACGCTTGAATAGCTAAAAAAATGGAGTTTCTTTTTTGATGATCGGCACAACTTGTGTTGTTGTTCGTGGCCATTTTAAAGGTATTAAAGTTGACTATTACAATGAGTCAAAAAATGGTCAAGAAAAAGCTTAATTATTATGACGAGAAGCGAAAGAGACAGAATCAAATGTCAATAAATAAATTTTACTAGGTAAATATTTACGAAAGGAGTGTAGCAAACTATTTTTTAGTCTCCCTATATTCTTTATATTTGCCTAAACTTTTAGTTATTGTTAAATTTCACCTACTTCAACACCAAGTTTGTAAGAAAACTTGAAACGAAAATTCGGAACTATAGGTTATGTTACTCCCAATCTATTAAGTGGGCGAATAATGTCAGAAAAAGCTAATAATTAATCATTTCTCTTGACCATTTACTGAGATTTTGCCCTATTTTTAATAGACAAATTTCTACCAGCGTAAAAACAGCAACCACTAATTACAATAACCTATACGTCCTATACTTTCTACTTCATTTCAGTGCTACAAAAATAAACCACGCAATCAATTTCGCGAAAATTATCATCCGCGGTTACCAAATTCACTGATTTAATTCCTTTAATTAATAAACACGAAAAGTCGCGTAGTCGTCGTCATCCTCTTCGCTCGTTCGTCTCAAATCCTGCGAGACCTCCTATATAGCACTGATGCGAGAATCTTATTCCCTAGCAAGCTCAACGCGTCAGCCTCGTACAGATCAAATTAATAACACTTCCACGACGCGTCACACACCACATACGCATCACTTATACATACACATACATGCATATCCTCCAACTTCTATATATGTATAATACCTGCATGCCACGTTCTCTCGCATTCAAATCGCTCGCGTGCATGCGCCCGCATTCGTATGCAAATAATATCATCTCTCTCTCGGTGAAAATTTTCCTTAACTTTCGCCAAAATCGTTATATATATACACACGTATAGCTACATATCCCTTGATTTTTACCGTATAATGCGCACGAGTGCAATCAGCGTTTATAATTAACGTATCAATATGCATTTGATTCGCGTAGTATCGTCGCGTCGTAGGTATATATCTATACGTATAATACGCGCAACGCTTACAGAATGATGCGGATATACGTGCGAGTATAGAACGCGTGTGTATGCAAATTTTTGCCGTCGTGATTAATTAAAAATTATACGTGAAACGAGTATAGTGCGCGACTGTGGAATAAAGTATATATGTGAATGGACAAAACGAGGATGAGTGCAGAAATATGTGTGTGTGTGTGTTGTATTGTGTGGAATATATATATAGTTGGGATAAATTTAATGGGTAGGGGTTGGACGATGGGCGTTAATTTATACGTCAATAATTCGTGTGTGTGTCGTCGAAATGGAACTCGCTTTAAATTGCGGAAATTATTTAATCTTTTACACCCGCGCGCTTGGTGATATAAGGCTGAGCGTATATATCTTTAGCACAGTTCCCGATGTTTCGTCTTATTTACGAACTATACTATTGATTTTTTGAAGTATCGATGAAGAATTTTTCGGTCCTGTTATTCATTCAATATTATTCTTTTTTTGAGTTTAAAATTTATGGCAATATATATTAAAAAAAGTATATAGGAATAATATGTTTCGTGGTGATATAGTAGAACATTTTGTTTTATATTGTGCGAAACGTTACGATTTATATTTCTCTTATATTTACATTAGTCAAACGAATAATTATAACTTTTATTGGAAAATAAAACGCTACGGGGTCGTAAATTAATAACGGATATGCAAATGAATAACTAAAACTAAATTGAAACGCATATTAATTGCATACGAGTGCTGTATCAACTTTGAAGTTTAATTAAGATGATCGTTCAAACTTCAAATAATTAACGCGATACATAAGCTATATATATATAATTATTATTCGTATTAGCATCATTATAAATCTAAGAGTTAAAATACAATAGAAGTGAAAAATAAATTTTAATGTATATCAAAACGATTAATTGTACTGTAAAAAGAAACAAATAAAAAATAATGATAAAATCAAAAAGCTTTATAATATAGTTACAATTTTAATGAAATAAAAGGCCATTAAAACACGCACGTGTGCATTTTAAAACTGGGCCGATTCATTTCACGCGAGAAAGAGACGAACAATCCATTAATTGCAACATGCATAACTTTCACGATGAAAAGTTTCGCATGATAGTAACTAATAGTAATAAACATCAGATCATATATATTGCTGATTCCGTGTTAAACTAGTTACAGCAGTTCTCGCGTTAGCCATTACAACTCCTGGAAGTTTTTGTCAGTAGAAATTGCCTCGTGTACATAGGTTTGGCTTGGTACAGACACTAGATCGCTGTGAAAGTAATTTTTCGAAACAATGTGCTTGTGGTCAGTGTGTTTTTAGAATTTTAATTAGTAAAATGGAATTGTCGAATGTAGTGACAAGTAATTGCAGGGAAGTAAAAATTTATTAATTTATTATTTGTTAATAGATAAGTATTTAATGTATTTTTTTCAAATTTTTTATTGAAAGAAATTTTAATGACTAAAAGGTTACCATAATATTGTTGAAATGCTATTGAAATTTTGCAAAAATATATTAAATTTTCTAAAATGATAAGTAAATCTTTTAGTAGCAGCAAATATATACACATGTAACGAATCATAAAAATATACGTTTATAAAATTTTTTCCCGTGGTATTCGTCGATTACGTTTTCCAAGAAATTAAAAATGTTAATACCACAGCGTGCAAGTACATAAAGCAAACCATTTCTTTTTTCCACGAGGGTAGACCTTATACGCGGCTGGAGGACCAATTACTTTTAATCTTATGAGCTTATCGCTCGAGTTTACACTTTCGCAATACCGAAGGGGAGACTTTTAATGAAAGGTACGTTTCATAACGGCACGGTTATAATTGAAACTACAATTTGCGATAAATTATATACGATTCGAAAACGTTTCTCGTTTTCTTTTTCTTTTAAGATTTCTAAAAATTTACAATTTTTTCACAATTTAAACAGTGTGAACATGCGAAATGAATAACGCCTCTAGAAGAATTTTAAAAATTTTTCATTTTTAATACTAGTAGTTATTTCAATAATGGTACTGTAATATTTTTCTACTCTTACCGCGAAATGTGAGCATTATACTGAGATATCGTATTCTGCGCGAAAGGGTCATACAAAAATGTTGGTCTTATACTGCAGAGCACAGTTGTAATATTATGTTCAGAAGATTACAAAAACGGAACAGGATACATTTTTGGAATTTATAAACATAATATCTTGTGAAATATACTTTTCGAAAATGATTGAAGATTCCGTAATTCTATAATATTTTATTTCAATAGATTTTTAGGGTTTTCACTAAAAAAAAAGAAGAAAAAATAGGATTAATATTATATGCATTTATAATATTAAAAAAAAAACATTTGTAAACACTTGAAATGTTGAAAAATACGTCAAATTCCAATAACGTTATTCGATCGTACACGTAATACAGCAATGTATGAATGCATGCATTTATAATAAGATGATGTTAAAAAATACAATTAATTAAAAAATTATATACAAATAAATGTTTTATTTACATCAACATTTATTACCCGTTTTAATTTTAGTTTTTAACATTATATATTATTGTAAAAGGACTTTTAGTCCTTGTACTTTAAAACAAATAACTATAAACATCCATATTATACACAACCGAACCCATCTATTCCCAGAACCCATCGTTTTTCTCCCAAAAAAAATAAAAAAAAAGAAGAAGAAAACAAACCAAACAAAAAGTTAAAATGAACTCACATTGCCAGCCAATGTACACCTTGTTGTCCTCGTCTTCCTGGAACTACTTCCTCGAATTCTACGACGTGCACTATACAACCATTCACGATATATCTATATATACGTATATATCACACAAGGGACACCCACGCGGCCACTTTGTCAACTGTACTTCTCCCTCAACCACACACACACGCGCGCGCGATAATAATCGCCGCGCGCGTCTCTCTGAAGAACCCTTTTTCACGCGGAAAACACTATAGTAGAGCGACACTCGCGCGTGATAAGCGCGCCGTAGTAAGTATATATATATGTATACTTGTTGGACGCACGCGCGCGCGCTTTTGATAACGATATATAAGTACTTATATATACTTCTGTCACTCGAACCAATCACTAATTCTTCTCACTTTCTTCCGCACTTCTTTACATACATATATATATATAATGGAACGAAAAAAAACCGCGCAACCTTACAAGTATATATAGAGTGACCGGCGCACAAAAAAAAGGAATATATGTGTATATATATATATAGAGAAGCGAACGCGCGCCTGCGAGGGGTGCGCGAGTCGCGGCGGCACTGAGCGCTTGCCGGCGTTGGAGAGCGAGAGAAAGCAGCAGCAGCCGCCGCTGCCGCCGGCTCTCCCCCTCTATATTCTCCTCTCTCTCTCTCTCTCTATCTCGCCCCCTACGCGCACCCCCGCCGGCGGGGGTTGACGCGCGCCGCCGCCGACGACGACGCCATGTATGTATATACATATACGTATGAAGGGGGCGCCGTCAATGAGAAGCAGCGAGTCTCTCTTTCCGCCCTGTTTTCTTCCCAGTATTTCGCATAGGGGGGCAAGTGCGAGGCTACTGCTATACTGCTCATGCTGTTGAACACGCGCTACTGGTACACATAGATATATATATATATGTGTCTGGATATGGTGAAGCGTTTTTACTTTGTTGTGGTGGTGTGTATGTATATATGTATGGGGGTGGGTTGTGCGAATTGGGGAAATGAAGAAATAATGATGGAATTGATGTGACAGGTCTTTATTCAATGCCGGCGTGAATTTTTTTTCTTTCAGGCGGATCGACAGGTTGAGTGACTGATCGCGGTACTGGTGCGAATTTTTATACAGGCTGGTTATGCGATGGCATATGTATTGGTTTCTTATTGGTTCACTTTTTTATACGCTTTTTTATTGTATAATTAACTACAGGAATAATCGTTTCAATTGGATCTTATATTATAGTTGGCAATGAGGATCGGCAACAAGTAGATAGCATTTGAATTATTCACTTTTGATTATGAAATTGTTCTGTATCAAATTGTGAATTCGTATCAAACTGTGCGAAACGGTACGAAAACCGTGCGCAAAATGATCAAATTAACGTATACATATATACTCGCGTACAGATTGGCATGTTTCAGTATATCATAAGCCTGAAAATTAGTCAAATATCAGTTGAAAAATGGGAATACGAGGGAATCACTTTTGTATTCTGTTCTATGTGCTCCAAAAAACTTTTCGGTACTACTATATATGAATTTTATTCGTATATTATAAGATGTAATTAAAAATTCACAAATTACTTTTAATATACCGGAACTTTATAATTTATTCGCACTGTCATTTATTGCAGTTAGAAAAACAATTCAATTTAGCATCTTTTGATGTTATAAATATATCTGTAAATATTATAATTGGTATTCTATACATTTTCATTGATGTAAGAATTCCATGTATTACACCCTTGAATTCCACAAGAGAATAACCAATAATAGCAGTAATATAATCTTGTACATAAATTTTTTTTGTATAAAGCTACGTATTTCAATATTTACTTACTTCTTATTTGTAAATAGAAATCAATAAAAGGCAACTGTTGCACGCAACTTTTAAGTGAAATATACTTACGTAAAATAAAATTTTTAAGAATTTATATTACTTTATTTGTATAGCTGATGAAAATTATGAGATTACATCATTATCAGTTCCACAGAAATGCTATTTCAATTAATTTTTATATCCAATTAGAGAGACACATGAATATAAATGGTTACTTTTACAAGCAAAGTTTACATTAACAAAGTACCGTTTAAAAATACAATAATTTCTGTAAGTGCTTTTTTATTTATTTGTGCATTTTTAACTTTATTATAAAGTGATATAAATGTTGAAATATCTTTCAAATAATGATAAAATATTTTATATTATAGACAGAATGAATAAGAGATTGAGAGGGTAATATTCTCGGTAAAATAGCTTTTAGACCATAATCTATTAATAAAAGAAATATGAGGGGATCTTACCCCTTGATAGAAAATTTTATTAAAAGTTTCGGAGGTATTTCTCAATATTAAATAATGAAAATGATATCTTATGTATCAGGATGCGATAAAATATGTCAAAAATTATTCATGTCATCGTGAAAATAACAAATAATAATTATAAGAATTTTGATTGATCAAATTTCATAGACGTAAATAATTATAATAAAAAACATGAATTTTATAATTATTAGTTTTTTTCTAATTATAACAGTAATCAAGCTCCACTGTTAGTTTCCCTATTAAAGTTATATTTGTGTAAGATTTACTAAAACAAAACTAAACAGCAAACTTAAATATATTTTTTCTTGAAGAATATATGAATATAAAATTTTGCAGCTATACTCTTTAATTGGCCGGCATATACATAAAGTTCATCGGTTTAAAGTATAATATAAGCTTTAAAATAATCCACATGGATGTTTTTATTGTTGTATTTAACTATAAAAATTCTGTGCATTACGTAATGTTTACATGCTTTGTCTGCACAATCACGGTTAAATAACAAAGGTGAAA
The DNA here is from genome assembly GCA_035583055.1 of Torymus tubicola. NCBI lineage: Eukaryota > Metazoa > Arthropoda > Insecta > Hymenoptera > Torymidae > Torymus > Torymus tubicola. Next base: position 1,368 of record JAWWEQ010052552.1, on the reverse strand, counting down.
TTTGTTTAGTACATCTGTATATAGACACAGAGAACTGTTTAGTTAAATCCAAACAATATTCTTTTGCTCCAAGAGGCTAGTATAATCCTGAGTTTAATTATACTGCGTTCATTATACACGAGAAAAATTCTCTCACGAAAAGTATATCATTAAAAATACGAAACATATTCAGTACTAATATGAGTATTATTGAAAAATTTTGAATAAATTTTGTTAGAATTACATAAATAGGTATAAATAAGGAATTTTATAAAAAACTCCACACTTAGGAGGTTAAAAAAATTAAAGAAAAACTTAAAGGTGGTTTTTATATTCTCCTTGAATTTGCGAAATTGATGATGGAAATTTCCTATTCTTTCGTAATCGTCAAAAACACGTAACTTTGCAAGGGATCGTTTGTAATACGAAACAAAGTTGTAAAACGAAACAAAATTTCGAAATAATTTACATGAATTTTTTTCTCGTAATTTTTCATAGAATTTAACTACATTTTTCAGACCTTTATAAGACTTTTTTTTAAATAAACAGCTGAATAAAGTTATTTAGATCCAAAAACAATCACAACCCATTCTAGGATTCATACGAAAACATTTCTACAATAAAAAGGTATCTCCATGAATTTTTTGGTAGAGAAAGTCCGGATTGGATGTTCTATTTTCAAAATTTTATGTTTTATTTGCGCTTTCGTGAATGAAAGCATATATGTACTGCTTCAAAACAATTTTTATTGAAAAACTGAGAAAATTTTATAAAAAATGTATTCTTATGTCTATCGTAAAAAAAGCTTCCATGAGGAGTTATAAATTCATCAAAACCAACAAAAATTGTAAAAAATCTTCAAAATTCAAATTTTAACATTCAAAAATATAAGTAAAAAAATCTGAAAAATTCGGGGGTATCCGGAATAAGTAGCAGAATATTTTCTGAGAGTTTTAAGAAAAACCATTTTTGAACTTCTCAATTTGACAGAGACTCAGTCATATATATGTATAATCAAACCAACAATTAGTATAACAATATATTAGGAAACAATATAAACCTTTATTCTTTCCTAAATTAATACACCTTTATATATTAAGTAATCAATTCATCTTCTTTTATAATAATCACAACGACACTGCAATAATCAAGCTCATCAATTCAAACCTCTCCTCTATATACATATCCCAGCTCAAACTAATCTAATGGAACACCTCTGTATACTCCTATCCCGTCATCCCACGCTTCGACCGTTTTTTCGCACGCGGATTTCAAATCGAGCGGGACAAAAAGAACATCTCCCCTTCTCTCTTTCGACTAATATATATATATATATATATATATATATATATATATATATACATATATCAGTAGAGAGAAGAGGGGGCG